>JAWZYT010005204.1:7500-27500 GCA_034508575.1 Petrolisthes manimaculis
TGGCGAGTAATGAGTGGCGAGTGGCGAGTGGCGAGTAATGAGTGGCGAGTAATGAGTGGCGAGTTATGAGTGGCAAGTAATGAGTTGCGAGTAATGAGTGGGGAGTAATGAGTTGCGAGTGGCGAGTAATGAGTGGCGAGTAATGAGTGGCGAGTGGCGTGTAATGAGTGGCGAGTAATGAGTAGCGAGTAATGAGTGGCGAGTGGCGAGTACTGAGTGGCGAGTAATGAGTGGCAAGTGGCGAGTAATGAGTGGCGAGTGGCGAGTGGCGAGTGTTGAGTGGAAAGTAATGAGTGGCAAGTAATGAGTGGCGAGTAATGAGTGGCGAGTTGCGAGTAATGAGTGGCGAGTAATGAGTGACGAGTAATGAGTGGCGAGTAATGAGTGACAAGTGGCGAGTAATAAGTGGCGAGTAATGAGTGGCGAGTGGCGAGTAATGAGTTTCGAGTGGCGAGTAATGAGTGGCGAGTAATTAGTGGCAAGTAATGAGTGGCGAGTGGCGAGTAATGAGTTGCGAGTGGCGAGTGGCGAGTAATGAGTGATGAGTAATGAGTGGTGACTGGCGAGTAATGAGTGGCGAGTGGCGAGTAATAAGTGGCGAGTAATGAGTGGCGAGTAATGAGTGGCAAGTGGCGAGTAATGAGTGGCGAGTGGCGAGTAATGAGTGGCGAGTAATGAGTGGCGAGTAATGAGTGGCGAGTGGCGAGTAATGAGTTTCGAGTGGCGAGTGGCTAGTGGCGAGTAACGAGTGGAGAGTAATGAGTGGCGAGTAATGAGTGGCGAGTAATGAGTGGCGAGTAATGAGTGGCGAGTGGCGAGTAATGAGTTTCGAGTGGCGAGTGGCAAGTAATGAGTGGCGAGTGGCGAGTAATGAGTGGCGAGTAATGAGTGGCGAGTAATGAGTGGCGAGTAATGAGTGGCGAGTAATGAGTGGCGAGTAATGAGTGGCGAGTTATGAGTGGTGAGTGGCGAGTAATGAGTGGCAAGTGGCGAGTGGCGAGTAATGAGTGGCGAGTAATGAGTGGCGAGTGGCAAGTAATGAGTGGCAAGTAATGAGTGGTGAGTAATGGGTGGCGAGTGTTGAGTGACGAGTAATGAGTGGCGAGTGGCGAGTGGCGAGTAATGAGTGGCAAGTAATGAGTGGCGAGTATTGAGTGGCAAGTGGCGAGTAATGAGTGGCGAGTGGCGAGTGGCGAGTAATGAGTGGCGAGTAATGAGTGGCGAGTAATGAGTGGCGAGTAATGAGTAATGAGTGGCAAGTAATGAGTGGCGAGTGTTGAGTGGCGAGGAATGAGTGGCGAGTAATGAGTGGCGAGTGAAGAGTGGCGAGTGGCGAGTAATGAGTGGCGAGTAATGAGTGGCAAGTGGCTAGTAATGAGTGGCGAGTGGCGAGTAATGAGTGGCGAGTAATGAGTGGCGAGTATTGAGTGGCGAGTAATGAGTGGCGAGTGGCGAGTGGGGAGTGGCGAGTGGCGAGTAATATGTGGTGAGTGGCGAGTAATGAGTGGCGAGTGGCGAGTGGCGAGTAAAGATTGGCAAGTGGCGAGTAATGAGTGGCGAGTAATGAGTGGCGAGTAATGAGTGGCGAGTGGCGAGTAATGAGTTTCGAGTGGCGAGTGGCGAGTAATGAGTGGCGAGTAATGAGTGGCGAGTAATGTGTGGCGAGTAATGAGTGGCAAGTAATGTGTGGCGAGTAATGAGTGGCAAGTAATGAGTGGAGAGTAAAGAGTGGCGAATGGCGAGTAATGAGTGGCGAGTGGCGAGTAATGAGTGGCCAGTAATGAGTGGCGAGTAATGAGTGGCGAGTAATGAGTGGCGAGTGGCGAGTGGGGAGTGGCGAGTGACAAGTAATGAGTGGTGAGTGGCGAGTAATGAGTGGCGAGTGGTGAGAGGCGAGTAATTAGTGGCGAGTGGCGAGTGGCGAGTAATGAGTGGCGAGTAATGAGTGGCGAGTAATGAGTGGCGAGTGGCGAGTAATGAGTTTCGAGTGGCAAGTGGCGAGTGGTGAGTAACGAGTGGCGAGTAATGAGTGGCGAGTAATGAGTGGCGAGTAATGAGTGGCGAGTAATGAGTGACAAGTAATGAGTGGTGAGTAATGAGTGGCGAGTGGCGAGTAATGAGTGGCGAGTGGCGAGTAATGAGTGGCGAGTAATGAGTGTCGAGTAATGAGTGGCGAGTAATGAGTGGCGAGTGGCGAGTGGGGAGTGGCGAGTGGCGAGTAATGAGTGGTGAGTGGCGAGTAATGAGTGGCGAGTGGCGAGTGGTGAGTAAAGAGTGGCGAATGGCGAGTAATGAGTGGCGAGTAATGAGTGGCGAGTGGCGAGTAATGAGTTTCAAGTGGCGAGTGGCGAGTGGCGAGTAACGAGTGGCGAGTAATGAGTGGTGAGTAATGAGTGGCGAGTAATGAGTGGCAAGTAATGAGTGGCGAGTAATGAGTGGCGAGTAAAGAGTGGCGAATGGCGAGTAATGAGTGGCGAGTGGCGAGTAATGAGTGGCCAGTAATGAGTGGCGAGTAATGAGTGGCGAGTAATGAGTGGCGAGTGGCGAGTGTGGAGTGCAAATGACGAGTAATGAGTGGTGAGTGGCGAGTAGTGAGTGGCGAGTGGCGAGTGGCGAGTAATTAGTGGCGAGTGGCAAGTGGCGAGTAATGAGTGGCGAGTAATGAGTGGCGAGTAATGAGTGGCGAGTGGCGAGTAATGAGTTTCGTGTGGTGAGTAACGAGTGGCGAGTAATGAGTGGCGAGTAATGAGTGGCGAGTAGTGAGTGGCGAGTGGCGAGTGGGGAGTGGCGAGTGGCGAGTAATGAGTGGTGAGTGGCGAGTAATGAGTGGCGAGTGGTGAGTAAAGAGTGGCGAGTGGCGAGTAATGAGTGGCGAGTAATGAGTGGCGAGTGGCGAGTAATGAGTTTCAAGTGGCGAGTGGCAAGTGGCGAGTGGCGAGTAACGAGTGGCGAGTAATGAGTGGTGAGTAATGAGTGGCGAGTAATGAGTGGCGAGTAATGAGTGGCGAGTAATGAGTTGCGAGTAAAGAGTGGCGAATGGCGAGTAATGAGTGGCGAGTGGCGAGTAATGAGTGGCCAGTAATGAGTGGCGAGTAATGAGTGGCGAGTAATGAGTGGCGAGTGGCGAGTGTGGAGTGCAAATGACGAGTAATGAGTGGTGAGTGGTGAGTAATGAGTTTCGTGTGGCGAGTGGCGAGTGGCGAGTAACGAGTGGCGAGTAATGAGTGGCGAGTAATGAGTGGCGAGTAATGAGTGGCGAGTAATGAGTGGCGAGTGGCGAGTAATGAGTTTCGAGTGGCGAGTGGCGAGTAATGAGTGGCGAGTGGCGAGTAATGAGTGGCGAGTAATGAGTGGCGAGTAATGAGTGGCGAGTAATGAGTGGCGAGTAATGAGAGGCGAGTAATGAGTGGTGAGTGGCGAGTAATGAGTGGCAAGTGGCGAGTGGCGAGTAATGAGTGGCGAGTAATGAGTGACGAGTGGCAAGTAATGAGTGGCAAGTAATGAGTGGTGAGTAATGGGTGGCGAGTGTTGAGTGGCGAGTAATGAGTGGCAAGTGGCGAGTGGCGAGTAATGAGTGGCAAGTAATGAGTGGCGAGTATTGAGTGGCAAGTGGCGAGTAATGAGTGGCGAGTGGCGAGTGGCGAGTAATGAGTGGCGAGTAATGAGTGGCGAGAAATGAGTGGCGAGTAATGAGTAATGAGTGGCAAGTAATGAGTGGCGAGTGTTGAGTGTCGAGTAATGAGTGGCGAGTAATGAGTGGCGAGTAATGAGTGGCGAGTAATGAGTGGCGAGTGGCTTGTAATGAGTGGCGAGTGGCGAGTAATGAGTGGTGAGTAATGAGTGGCGAGTAATGAGTGGCGAGTAATGAGTGGCGAGTGGCGAGTGGGGAGTGGCGAGTGGCGAGTAATGAATGGTGAGTGGCGAGTAATGAGTGGCGAGTGGCGAGTGGTGAGTAAAGAGTGGCGAGTGGCGAGTAATGAGTGGCGAGTAATGAGTGGCGAGTGGCAAGTAATGAGTTTCAAGTGGCGAGTGGCGAGTGGCGAGTAACGAGTGGCGAGTAATGAGTGGTGAGTAATGAGTGGCGAGTAATGAGTGGCGAGTAATGAGTGGCGAGTAATGAGTGGCGAGTAAAGAGTGGCGAATGGCGAGTAATGAGTGGCGAGTGGCGAGTAATGAGTGGCCAGTAATGAGTGGCGAGTAATGAGTGGCGAGTAATGAGTGGCGAGTGGCGAGTGTGGAGTGCAAATGACGAGTAATGAGTGGTGAGTGGCGAGTAGTGAGTGACGAGTGGCGAGTGGCGAGTAATTAGTGGCGAGTGGCAAATGGCGAGTGGCGAGTAGCGAGTAATGAGTGGCGAGTAATGAGTGGCGAGTGGCGAGTGGCGAGTAACGAGTGGCGAGTAATGAGTGGCGAGTAATGAGTGGCGAGTAATGAGTGGCGAGTGGCGAGTAATGATTTTCGAGTGGCGAGTGGCGAGTAATGAGTGGCGAGTGGCGAGTAATGAGTGGCGAGTAATGAGTGGCGAGTAATGAGTGGCGAGTAATGAGTAGCGAGTAATGAGTGGCGAGTAATAAGTGGTGAGTGGCGAGCAATGAGTGGCAAGTGGCGAGTGGCGAGTAATGAGTGGCGAGTAATGAGTGGCGAGTGGCAAGTAATGAGTGGCAAGTAATGAGTGGTGAGTAATGGGTGGCGAGTGTTGAGTGGCGAGTAATGAGTGGCGAGTGGCGAGTGGCGAGTAATGAGTGGCAAGTAATGAGTGGCGAGTATTGAGTGGCGAGTGGCGAGTAATGAGTGGCGAGTGGCGAGTGGCGAGTAATGAGTGGCGAGTAATGAGTGGCACGTAATGAGTGGCGAGTAATGAGTAATGAGTGGCAAGTAATGAGTGGCGAGTGTTGAGTGGCGAGTAATGAGTGGCGAGTAATGAGTGGCGAGTAATGAGTGGCGAGTGGCGAGTAATGAGTGGCGAGTAATGAGTGGCAAGTAATGAGTGGCGAGTGGCGAGTAATGAGTGGCGAGTGGCGAGTAATGAGTGGCGAGTAATGAGTGGCGAGTAATGAGTGTCGAGTGGCGAGTAGGGAGTGGCGAGTGGCGAGTAATGAGTGGTGAGTGGCGAGTAATGAGTGGCGAGTGGCGAGTGGCGAGTAAAGAGTGGCGAGTAGCGAGTAATGAGTGGCGAGTGGCTAGTGGCGAGTAATGATTTTCGAGTGGCGAGTGGCGAGTGGTGAGTAACGAGTGGCGAGTAATGAGTGGCGAGTAATGAGTGGCGAGTATTGAGTGGCGAGTAATGAGTGGAGAGTAATGAGTGGCGAGTGACGAATAATGAGTTTCAAGTGGCGAGTGGCGAGTGGCGAGTGGCGAGTAACGAGTGGCGAGTAATGAGTGGTGAGTAATGAGTGGCGAGTAATGAGTGGCGAGTAATGAGTGGCGAGTAATGAGTGGCGAGTAAAGAGTGGCGAATGGCGAGTAATGAGTGGCGAGTGGCGAGTAATGAGTGGCCAGTAATGAGTGGCGAATAATGAGTGGCGAGTAATGAGTGGCGAGTGGCGAGTGTGGAGTGCAAATGACGAGTAATGAGTGGTGAGTGGCGAGTGGTGAGTGGCGAGTGGCGAGTGGCGAGTAATTAGTGGCGAGTGGCAAGTGGCGAGTAATGAGTGGCGAGTAATGAGTGGCGAGTAATGAGTGGCGAGTGGCGAGTAATGAGTTTCGTGTGGCGAGTGGCGAGTGGCGAGTAACGAGTGGCGAGTAATGAGTGGCGAGTAATGAGTGGCGAGTAATGAGTGGCGAGTAATGAGTGGCGAGTGGCGAGTAATGAGTTTCGAGTGGCGAGTGGCGAGTAATGAGTGGCGAGTGGCGTGTAATGAGTGGCGAGTAATGAGTGGCGAGTAATGAGTAGCGAGTAATGAGTGGCGAGTAATGAGAGGCGAGTAATGAGTGGTGAGTGGCGAGTAATGAGTGGCAAGTGGCGAGTGGCGAGTAATGAGTGGCGAGTAATGAGTGGCGAGTGGCAAGTAATGAGTGGCAAGTAATGAGTGGTGAGTAATGGGTGGCGAGTGTTGAGTGGCGAGTAATGAGTGGCAAGTGGCGAGTGGCGAGTAATGAGTGGCAAGTAAAGTAATGAGTGGCGAGTATTGAGTGGCGAGTGGCGAGTGGCGAGTGGCAAGTAATGAGTGGCGAGTAATGAGTGGCGAGTAATGAGTGGCGAGTAATGAGTAATGAGTGGCAAGTAATGAGTGGCGAGTGTTGAGTGGCGAGTAATGAGTGGCGAGTAATGAGTGGCGAGTAATGAGTGGCGAGTGGCGAGTAATGAGTGGCGAGTAATGAGTGGCGAGTAATGAGTGGCGAGTGGCGAGTAATGAGTGGCGAGTAATGAGTGGCGAGTAATGAGTGGCGAGTAATGAGTGGCGAGTAATGAGTGGCGAGTAATGAGTGGCGAGTGGCGAGTAATGAGTGGCGAGTAATGAGTGGCGAGTAATGAGTGGCGAGTAATGAGTGGCGAGTGGCGAGTGGGGAGTGGCGAGTGGCGAGTAATGAGTGGTGAGTGACGAGTAATGAGTGGCGAGTGGCGAGTGGTGAGTAAAGAGTGGCGAATGGCGAGTAATGAGTGGCGAGTAATGAGTGGCGAGTGGCGAGTAATGAGTTTCAAGTGGCGAGTGGCGAGTGGCGAGTAACGAGTGGCGAGTAATGAGTGGTGAGTAATGAGTGGCGAGTAATGAGTGGCGAGTAATGAGTGGCGAGTAATGAGTGGCGAGTAAAGAGTGGCGAATGGCGAGTAATGAGTGGCGAGTGGCGAGTAATGAGTGGCCAGTAATGAGTGGCGAGTAATGAGTGGCGAGTAATGAGTGGCGAGTGGCGAGAGTGGAGTGCAAATGACGAGTAATGAGTGGTGAGTGGCGAGTAGTGAGTGGCGAGTGGCGAGTGGCGAGTAATTAGTGGCGAATAATGAGTGGCGAGTGGCGAGTAATGAGTTTCGTGTGGCGAGTGGCGAGTGGCGAGTAACGAGTGGCGAGTAATGAGTGGCGAGTAATGAGTGGCGAGTAATGAGTGGCGAGTAATGAGTGGCGAGTGGCGAGTAATGAGTTTCGAGTGGCGAGTGGCGAGTAATGAGTGGCGAGTGGCGTGTAATGAGTGGCGAGTAATGAGTGGCGAGTAATGAGTAGCGAGTAATGAGTGGCGAGTAATGAGAGGCGAGTAATGAGTGGTGAGTGGCGAGTAATGAGTGGCAAGTGGCGAGTGGCGAGTAATGAGTGGCGAGTAATGAGTGGCGAGTGGCAAGTAATGAGTGGCAAGTAATGAGTGGTGAGTAATGGGTGGCGAGTGTTGAGTGGCGAGTAATGAGTGGCGAGTGGCGAGTGGCAAGTAATGAGTGGCAAGTAATGAGTGGTGAGTAATGGGTGGCGAGTGTTGAGTGGCGAGTAATGAGTGGCAAGTGGCGAGTGGCGAGTAATGAGTGGCAAGTAAAGTAATGAGTGGCGAGTATTGAGTGGCGAGTGGCGAGTAATGAGTGGCGAGTGGCGAGTGGCAAGTAATGAGTGGCGAGTAATGAGTGGCGAGTAATGAGTGGCGAGTAATGAGTAATGAGTGGCAAGTAATGAGTGGCGAGTGTTGAGTGGCGAGTAATGAGTGGCGAGTAATGAGTGGCGAGTAATGAGTGGCGAGTGGCGAGTAATGAGTGGCGAGTAATGAGTGGCGAGTAATGAGTGGCGAGTAATGAGTGGCGAGTAATGAGTGGCGAGTAATGAGTGGCGAGTAATGAGTGGCGAGTAATGAGTGGCGAGTAATGAGTGGCGAGTGGCGAGTAATGAGTGGCGAGTAATGAGTGGCGAGTAATGAGTGGCGAGTAATGAGTGGCGAGTGGCGAGTGGGGAGTGGCGAGTGGCGAGTAATGAGTGGTGAGTGGTGAGTAATGAGTGGCGAGTGGCGAGTGGTGAGTAAAGAGTGGCGAGTGGCGAGTAATGAGTGGCGAGTAATGAGTGGCGAGTGGCGAGTAATGAGTTTCAAGTGGCGAGTGGCGAGTTACGAGTAACGAGTGGCGAGTAATGAGTGGTGAGTAATGAGTGGCGAGTAATGAGTGGCGAGTAATGAGTGGCGAGTAATGAGTGGCGATTAAAGAGTGGCGAATGGCGAGTAATGAGTGGCGAGTGGCGAGTAATGAGTGGCCAGTAATGAGTGGCAAGTAATGAGTGGCGAGTGGCGAGTGTGGAGTGCAAATGATGAGTAATGAGTGGTGAGTGGCGAGTAGTGAGTGGCGAGTGGCGAGTGGCGAGTAATTTTTGGCGAGTGGCAAGTGGCGAGTAATGAGTGGCGAATAATGAGTGGCGAGTGGCGAGTAATGAGTTTCGTGTGGCGAGTGGCGAGTGGCGAGTAACGAGTGGCGAGTAATGAGTGGAGAGTAATGAGTGGCGAGTAATGAGTGGCGAGTAATGAGTGGCGAGTGGCGAGTAATGAGTTTCGAGTGGCGAGTGGCGAGTAATGAGTGGCGAGTGGCGAGTAATGAGTGGCGAGTAATGAGTGGCGAGTAATGAGTGGTGAGTGGCGAGTAATGAGTGGCAAGTGGCGAGTGGCGAGTAATGAGTGGCGAGTAATGAGTGGCGAGTGGCAAGTAATGAGTGGCAAGTAATGAGTGGTGAGTAATGGGTGGCGAGTGTTGAGTGGCGAGTAATGAGTGGCGAGTGGCGAGTGGCGAGTAATGAGTGGCAAGTAATGAGTGGCGAGTATTGAGTGGCGAGTGGCGAGTGATGAGTGGCGAGTGGCGAGTGGCGAGTAATGAGTGGCGAGTAATGAGTGGCAAGTAATGAGTGGCGAGTAATGAGTAATGAGTGGCAAGTAATGAGTGGCGAGTGTTGAGTGGCGAGTAATGAGTGGCGAGTAATGAGTGGCGAGTAATGAGTGGCGAGTGGCGAGTAATGAGTGGCGAGTAATGAGTGGCGAGTAATGAGTGGCGAGTGGCGAGTAATGAGTGGCGAGTGGCGAGTAATGAGTGGCGAGTAATGAGTGGCGAGTAATGAGTGGCGAGTGGCGAGTGGGGAGTGGCGAGTGGCGAGTAATAGGTGGTGAGTGGCGAGTAATGAGTGGCGAGTGGCGAGTGGCAAGTAAAGAGTGGCGAGTAGCGAGTAATGAGTGGCGAGTGGCGAGTGGCGAGTAATGAGTTTCGAGTGGCGAGTGGCGAGTAACGAGTAGCGAGTAATGAGTGGCGAGTAATGAGTGGCGAGTATTGAGTGGCGAGTGGCGAGGAATGAGTGGCGAGTGGCGAGTAATGAGTGGCAAGTAATGAGTGGCGAGTAATGAGTGGTAAGTAATGAGTGGCGAGTGGCGAGGAATGAGTGGCGAGTGGCGAGTAATGAGTGGCGAGTAATGAGTGGCGAGTAATGAGTGGCGAGTAATGAGTGGTGAGTGGCGAGTAATGAGTGGCAAGTGGCGAGTGGCGAGTAATGAGTGGCGAGTAATGAGTGGCGAGTGGCAAGTAATGAGTGGCAAGTAATGAGTGGTGAGTAATGGGTGGCGAGTGTTGAGTGGCGAGTAATGAGTGGCGAGTGGCGAGTGGCGAGTAATGAGTGGCGAGTATTGAGTGTCGAGTGGCGAGTAATGAGTTGCGAGTGGCGAGTGGCGAGTAATGAGTGGCGAGTAATGAGTGGCGAGTAATGAGTGGCGAGTAATGAGTAATGAGTGGCAAGTAATGAGTGGCGAGTGTTGAGTGGCGAGTAATGAGTGGCGAGTAATGAGTGGCGAGTAATGAGTGGCGAGTGGCGAGTAATGATTGGCGAGTGGCGAGTAATGAGTGGCAAGTAATGAGTGGCGAGTAATGAGTGGCGAGTAATGAGTGGCGAGTAATGAGTGGCGAGTGGTGAGTAATGAGTGGCGAGTGGCAAGTAATGAGTGGCGAGTGGCGAGTAATGAGTGGCAAGTAATGAGTGGCGAGTAATGAGTGGCGAGTGGCGAGTGGGGAGTGGCGAGTGGCGAGTAATGAGTGGTGAGTGGCGAGTAATGAGTGGCGAGTGGCGAGTGGTGAGTAAAGAGTGGCGAGTGGCGAGTAATGAGTGGCGAGTGGCGAGTAATGAGTGGTGAGTAATGAGTGGCGAGTAAAGAGTGGCGAATGGCGAGTAATGAGTGGCGAGCGGCGAGTAATGAGTGGCCAGTAATGAGTGGCGAGTAATGAGTGGCGAGTCATGAGTGGCGAGTGGCGAGTAATGAGTTTCGAGTGGAGAGTGGCCACTCATTACTCGCCACTCGCCACTCATTACTCGCCACTCATTACTCGCCACTTATTACTCGCCACTCATTACTCGCCACACATTACTCGCCACTCATTACTCGCCACTCATTACTCGCCACTTGCCACTCGAAACTCATTACTCGCCACTCGCCACTCATTATTTGCCACTCATTACTCACCACTCATTACTCATTACTCGCCACTCGCCACTAGCCACTCATTGCTCGCCACTCGCCACTCATTACTCGCCACTCAGTACTTGCCACTCGCCACTCATTACTAGCCACTCACCACATATTACTCGTCACTCATTACTCGCCACTCGCCACTTGAAACTCATTACTCGCCACTTGCCACTCATTACTCGCCACTCATTACTCGCCACTCGCCACTCGCCACTCAAAACTCGCCACTCGCCACTCATTACTTGCCACTCACCACTCATATATCGCCACTCGCCACTCGCCACTCACCACTCGCCATTCGCCAATCATTACTCGCCACTCATTACTCGCCACTCAACACTCGCCACTCATTACTCACCACTCATTACTCGCCACTCATTACTCGCCACTCGCCACTCATTACTCGCCACTCATTACTTGCCACTAATTACTCACCACTCATTACTCGCCACTCGTCACTCATTACTCACCACTCATTACTCGCCACTCATTACTCGCCACTCGCCACTCGCCACTCATTACTCGCCACTCAACACTCGCCACCCAATACTCACCACTCATTACTTGCCACTCATTACTCGCCACTCGCCACTCGCCACTCATTACTCACAACTGATTACTCGCCACTCATTACTCGCCACTCGCCCCTTATTACTCGCCACTCGCCACTCATTACTCGCCACTCATTACTCGCCACTCATTACTCGCCACTCGTCACTCGCCACTCATTACTCGCCACTCATTACTCGCCACTCATTACTCGCCACTCATTACTCGCCACTCATTACTCGCCACTCATTACTCACCACTCATTACTCGCCACTCATTACTCGCCACTCGCCACTCGAAACTCATTACTCGCCACTTGCCACTCATTATTTGCCACTCATTACTCGCCACTCATTACTCATTACTCGCCACTCGCCACTCGCCACTCAATACTCGCCACTCGCCACTCGCCACTCATTACTCGCCACTTACCATTCATTACTCGTCACTTATTACTCGCCACTCGCCACTCATTACTCGCCACTCAGTACTTGCCACTCGCCACTCATTACTAGCCACTCACCACATATTACTCGTCACTCATTACTCGCCACTCGCCACTCGAAACTCATTAATCGCCACTCGCCACTCATTACTCGCCACTCATTACTCGCCACTCGCCACTCGCCACTCATTACTTGCCACTCGCCACTCATTACTCGCCACTCACCACTCATATATCGCCACTCGCCACTCCCCACTCGCCACTCGCCACTCATTACTCACCACTCATTACTCGCCACTCAACACTCGCCACTCATTACTCACCACTCATTACTCGCCACTCATTACTCGCCACTCGCCACTCATTACTCGCCACTCATTACTCGCCACTCATTACTCGCCACTCACCACTCGCCACTCATTACTCGCCACTCAACACTCGCCACCCATTACTCACCACTTATTACTTGCCACTAATTACTCGCCACTCGCCACTCATTACTCACAACTCATTACTCGCGACTCATTACTCGCCACTCGCCACTCATTACTCGCCACTCGCCACTCATTACTTGCCACTTATTACTCGCCACTCATTACTCGCCACTCGCCACTCATTACTCGCCACTTATTACTCGCCACTCATTACTCGCCACTCGCCACTCGTTACTCGCCACTCGCCACTCGCCACTTGAAACTCATTACTCGCCACTCGCCACTCATTACTCGCCACTCATTACTCGCCACTCATTACTCGCCACTCGCCACTCTTTACTCACCACTCGCCACTCCCCACTCGCCACTTGCCACTTATTACTCGCCACTCATTACTCGCCACTCGCCACTCATTACTCGCCACTTGCCACTCATTACTCACCACTCATTACTCGCCACTCGCCACTCCCCACTCGCCACTTGCCACTCATTTCTCGCCACTCATTACTTGCCACTCATTACTCATTACTCGCCACTCATTACTCGCCACTCATTACTCGCCACTCATTACTCGCCACTCGCAACTCATTACTCGCCACTCGCCACTCGCCACTCGCCACTCATTACTCGCCACTCGCCACTCGCCACTCATTACTCGCCACTCAACACTCGCCACCCATTACTCACCACTCATTACTTGCCACTCATTACTTGCCACTCGCCACTCATTACTCACCACTCATTACTCGCCACTCGCCACTTGCCACTCATTACTCGCCACTCACCACTCATTACTCGCCACTCATTACTCGCCACTCATTACTCGCCACTCATTACTCGCCACTCATTACTCGCCACTCAACACTCGCCACTCATTACTTGCCACTCATTACTCATTACTCGCCACTCATTACTCGCCACTCATTACTCGCCACTCGCCACTCGCAACTCATTACTCGCCACTCGCCACTCAATACTCGCCACTCATTACTCGCCACTCGCCACTCGCCACTCATTACTCGCCACTCAACACTCGCCACCCATTACTCACCACTCATTACTTGCCACTCATTACTTGCCACTCGCCACTCATTACTCGCCACTCATTACTCGCCACTCGCCACTTGCCACTCATTACTCGCCACTCACCACTCATTACTCGCCACTCATTACTCGCCACTCATTACTCGCCACTCATTACTCGCCACTCATTACTCGCCACTCAATACTCGCCACTCGCCACTCATTACTCTCCACTCATTACTCGCCACTCAATACTCGCCACTCATTACTCGCCACTCATTACTCGCCACTCGTTACTCGCCACTCGCCACTCGCCACTCGAAACTCATTACCCGCCACTCGCCACTCGCCACTCATTACTCGCCACTCGCCACTCGCCACTCATTACTCGCCACTCACCACTCATTACTCGCCACTCGCCACTCCCCACTCGCCACTCGTCACTCATTACTCGCCACTCATTACTCGCCACTCATTACTCGCCACTCGCCACTCATTACTCGCCACTCGCCACTCATTACTCGCCACTCATTACTCGCCACTCATTACTCCTTACTCGCCACTCATTACTCGCCACTCATTACTCGCCACTCATTACTCGCCACTCAACACTCGCCACTCATTACTTGCCACTCATTACTCATTTCTCGCCACTCATTACTCGCCACTCATTACTCGCCACTCATTACTCGCCACTCGCCATTCGCCACTCATTACTCGCCACTCGCCACTCAATACTCGCCACTCATTACTTGCCACTCGCCACTCATTACTCGCCACTCAACACTCGCCACCCATTACTCACCACTCATTACTTGCCACTCATTACTTGCCACTCATTACTCATTTCTCGCCACTCATTACTCGCCACTCACCACTTGCCACTCATTACTCGCCACTCACCACTCATTACTCGCCACTCATTACTCGCCACTCATTACTCGCCACTCATTACTCGCCACATATTACTCGCCACTCATTACTCGCCACTCGCCACTCATTACTCGCCACTCGCCACTCATTACTCGCCACTCGCCACTCATTACTCGCTACTCGCCACTCATTACTCGCCACTCATTACTCGCCACTCATTACTCGCCACTCATTACTCGCCACTCATTACTCGCCACTCGCCACTCGCCACTCGAAACTCATTACTCGCCACTCGCCACTCATTACTCGCCACTCATTACTCGCAACTCATTACTCGCCACTCGCCACTCGCCACTCATTACTCGCCACTCGCCACTCGAAACTCATTACTCGCCACTCGCCACTCATTACTCGCCACTCATTACTCGCCACTCGCCACTCATTACTCGCCACTTGCCACTCGAAACTCATTACTCGCCACTCGCCACTAATTACTCGCCACTCCCCACCCGCCACTCGCCACTCATTACTCGCCACTCATTACTCGCCACTCATTACTCGCCACTCGTTACTCACCACACGAAACTCATTACTCGCCACTCGCCACTCATTACTCGCCACTCATTACTCGCCACTCATTACTCGCCACTTGCCACTCGCCACTAATTACTCGCCACTCGCCACTCGCCACTCACTACTCGCCACTCACCACTCATTACTCGTCATTTGCACTCCACACTCGCCACTCGCCACTCATTACTCGCCACTCATTACTCGCCACTCATTACTGGCCACTCATTACTCGCCACTCGCCACTCATTACTCGCCATTCGCCACTCTTTACTCGCCACTCATTACTCGCCTCTCATTACTCGCCACTCATTACTCGCCACTCATTACTCACCACTCATTACTCGCCACTCGTTACTCGCCACTCGCCACTCGCCACTTGAAACTCATTACTCGCCACTCGCCACTCATTACTCGCCACTCATTACTCGCCACTCGCCACTCTTTACTCACCACTCGCCACTCGTTACTCGCCACTCACCACTAATTACTCGCCACTCGCCACTCCCTACTCGCCACTTGCCACTCATTACTCGCCACTCATTACTCGCTACTCATTACTCGCCACTCGCCACTCATTACTCGCCACTCGCCACTCATTACTCGCCACTCATTACTTGCCACTCATCACTTGCCACTCAACACTCGCCACTCATCACTTGCCACTCATTACTCATTACTCGCCACTCATTACTCGCCACTCATTACTCGCCACTCGCAACTCATTACTCGCCACTCGCCACTCAATACTCGCCACTCATTACTCGCCACTCGCCACTCGCCACTCATTACTCGCCACTCAACACTCGCCACCCATTACTCACCACTCATTACTTGCCACTCATTACTTGCCACTCGCCACTCATTACTCGCCACTCGCCACTTGCCACTCATTACTCGCCACTCACCACTCATTACTCGCCACTCGTTACTCGCCACTCATTACTCGCCACTCATTACTCGGCACTCATTACTAGCCACTCAATACTCGCCACTCACCACTCATTACTCTCCACTCATTACTCGCCACTCAATACTCGCCATTCATTACTCGCCACTCATTACTCGCCACTTGTTACTCGCCACTCGCCACTCGCCACTCGAAACTCATTACCCGCCACTCGCCACTCGCCACTCATTACTCGCCACTCGCCACTCTTTACTCGCCACTCGCCACTCGCCACTCATTACTCGCCACTCACCACTCATTACTCGCCACTCGCCACTCCCCACTCGCCACTCGCCACTCATTACTCGCCACTCATTACTCGCCACTCACCACTCATTACTCGCCACTCGCCACTCATTACTCGCCACTCATTACTCGCCACTCATTACTCGCCACTCGCCACTCATTACTTGCCACTCATTACTCGCCACTCATTACTCGCCACTCAACACTCGCCACTCATTACTTGCCACACATTACTCATTACTCGCCACTCATTACTCGCCACTCATTACTCGCCACTCATTACTCGCCACTCTTTACTCGCCACTAGCCACTCGCCACTCGAAACTCATTACTCGCCACTCGCCACTCAATACTCGCCACTCATTACTCGCCACTCATTACTCGCCACTCGCCACTCGCCACTCATTACTCGCCACTCGCCACTCGAAACTCATTACTCGCCACTCGCCACTCATTACTCGCCACTCATTACTCGCCACTCGCCACTCATTACTCACCACTCGCCACTCGAAACTCATTACTCGCCACTCGCCACTCATTACTCGCCACTTGCCACTCATTACTCGACACTCATTACTCGCCACTCATTACTCGCCACTCATTACTCGCCACTCGTTACTCGCCACTCGCCACTCGCCACTCGAAACTCATTACTCGCCACTCGCCACTCATTACTCGCCACTCATTACTCGCCACTCATTACTCGCCACTTGCCACTCGCCACTAATTACTCGCCAATCGTCACTCGCCACTCACTACTCGCCACTCACCACTCATTACTCGTCATTTGCACTCCCCACTCGCCACTCGCCACTCATTACTCGCCACTCATTACTCGCCACTCATTACTGGCCACTCATTACTCGCCACTCGCCACTCATTACTCGCCATTCGCCACTCTTTACTCGCCACTCATTACTCGCCACTCATTACTCGCCACTCATTACTCGCCACTCATTACTCACCACTCATTACTCGCCACTCGTTACTCGCCACTCGCCACTCGCCACTTGAAACTCATTACTCGCCACTCGCCACTCATTACTCACCACTCATTACTCGCCACTCATTACTCGCCACTCGCCACTCTTTACTCACCACTCGCCACTCGTTACTCGCCACTCACCACTCATTACTCGCCACTCGCCACTCCCTACTCGCCACTTGCCACTCATTACTTGCCACTCATTACTCGCCACTCATTACTCGCCACTCGCCACTCGCCACTCGCCACTCATTACTCGCCACTCGCCACTCATTACTCGCCACTCATTACTCGCCACTCAACACTCGCCACTCATTACTTGCCACTCATTACTCATTACTCGCCACTCATTACTCGCCACTCATTACTCGCCACTCATTACTCGCCACTCGCAACTCATTACTCGCCACTCGCCACTCAATACTCGCCACTCATTACTCGCCACTCGCCACTCGCCACTTGCCACTCATTACTCGCCACTCAACACTCGCCACCCATTACTCACCACTCATTACTTGCCACTCATTACTTGCCACTCGCCACTCATTACTCGCCACTCATTACTCGCCACTCGCCACTTGCCACTCATTACTCGCCACTCACCACTCATTACTCGCCACTCATTACTCGCCACTCATTACTCGCCACTCATTACTCGCCACTCGCCACTCGCAACTCATTACTCGCCACTCGCCACTCAATACTCGCCACTCATTACTCGCCACTCGCCACTCGCCACTCACTACTCGCCACTCAACACTCGCCACTCATTACTCACCACTCATTACTTGCCACTCATTACTTGCCACTCGCCACTCATTACTCGCCACTCGTTACTCGCCACTCGCCACTTGCCACTCATTACTCGCCACTCGCCACTCGCCAGTCATTACTCGCCACTCGCCACTCGAAACTCATTACTCGCCACTCGCCACTCATTACTCGCCACTCATTACTTGCCACTCGCCACTCATTACTCGCCACTCGCCACTCGAAACTCATTACTCGCCACTCGCCACTCATTACTCGCCACTTGCCACTCATTACTCGCCACTCATTACTCGCCACTCATTACTCGCCACTCATTACTCGCCACTCGTTACTCGCCACTCGCCACTCGCCACTCGAAACTCATTACTCGCCACTCGCCACTCATTACTCGCCACTCATTACTCGCCACTCATTACTCGCCACTTGCCACTCGCCACTAATTACTCGCCAATCGCCACTCGCCACTCACTACTCGCCACTCACTACTCATTACTCGTCATTTGCACTCCCCACTCGCCACTCGCCACTCATTACTCGCCACTCATTACTCGCCACTCATTACTGGCCACTCATTACTCGCCACTCGCCACTCATTACTCGCCATTCGCCACTCTTTACTCGCCACTCATTACTCGCCACTCATTACTCGCCACTCATTACTCGCCACTCATTACTCACCACTCATTACTCGCCACTCGTTACTCGCCACTCGCCACTCGCCACTTGAAACTCATTACTCGCCACTCGCCACTCATTACTCGCCACTCATTACTCGCCACTCATTACTCGCCACTCGCTACTCTTTACTCACCACTCGCCACTCGTTACTCGCCACTCACCACTCATTACTCGCCACTTGCCACTCCCTACTCGCCACTTGCCACTCATTACTCGCCACTCATTACTCGCCACTCGCCACTCATTACTCACCACTCGCCACTCATTACTCGCCACTCATTACTCGCCACTCAACACTCGCCACTCATTACTTGCCACTCATTACTCATTACTCGCCACTCATTACTCGCCACTCATTACTCGCCACTCACTACTCGCCACCCGCAACTCATTACTCGCCACTCGCCACTCAATACTCGCCACTCATTACTCGCCACTCGCCACTCGCCACTCATTACTCGCCACTCAACACTCGCCACCCATTACTCACCACTCATTACTTGCCACTCATTACTTGCCACTCGCCACTCATTACTCTCCATTCATTACTCGCCACTCATTACTCGCCACTCGTTACTCGCCACTCGCCACTCGCCACTCGAAACTCATTACCCGCCACTCGCCACTCGCCACTCATTACTCGCCACTCGCCACTCTTTACTCGCCACTCGCCACTTGCCACTCATTACTCGCCACTCACCACTCATTACTCGCCACTCGCCACTCCCCACTCGCCACTCGCCACTCATTACTCGCCACTCATTACTCGCCACTCGCCACTCATTACTCGCCACTCGCCACTCATTACTCGCCACTCGCCACTCATTACTCGCCACTCATTACTCGCCACTCATTACTCGCCACTCAACACTCGCCACTCATTACTTGCCACTCATTACTCATTACTCGCCACTCATTACTCGCCACTCATTACTCGCCACTCAATACTCGCCACTCATTACTTGCTTCTCATTACTCGCCACTCGCCACTCGCCACTCATTACTTGCCACTCAACACTCGCCACCCATTACTCACCACTCATTACTTGCCACTCATTACTTGCCACTCGCCACTCATTACTCGCCACTCATTACTCGCCACTCACCACTTGCCACTCATTACTCGCCACTCACCACTCATTACTCGCCACTCATTACTCGCCACTCATTACTCGCCACTCATTACTCGCCACTCATTACTCGCCACTCGCCACTCATTACTCGCCACTCGCCACTCGAAACTCATTACTCGCCACTCGCCACTCATTACTCGCCACTTGCCACTCATTACTCGCCACTCATTACTCGCCACTCATTACTCGCCACTCGTTACTCGCCACTCGCCACTCGCCACTCGAAACTCATTACTCGCCACTCGCCACTCATTACTCGCCACTCATTACTCGCCACTTGCCACTCGCCACTAATTACTCGCCACTCGCCACTCGCCACTCACTACTCGCCACTCACCACTCATTACTCATCATTTGCACTCCCCACTCGCCACTCGCCACTCAATACTCGCCACTCATTACTCGCCACTCATTACTGGCCAATCATTACTCGCCACTCGCCACTCATTACTCGCCACTTATTACTCGCCACTCATTACTCGCCACTCATTACTCGCCACTCATTACTCACCACTCATTACTCGCCACTCGTTACTCGCCACTCACCACTCGCCACTTGAAACTCATTACTCGCCACTCGCCACTCATTACTCGCCACTCATTACTCGCCACTCATTACTCGCCACTCGCCACTCTTTACTCACCACTCGCCACTCGTTACTCGCCACTCATTACTCGCCACTCGCCACTCCCCACTCGCCACTTGCCACTCATTACTCGCCACTCATTACTCGCCACTCATTACTCGCCACTCGCCACTCTTTACTCGCCACTCATTACTCGCCACTCATTACTCGCCACTCAACACTCGCCACTCATTACTTGCCACTCATTACTCATTACTCGCCACTCATTACTCGCCACTCATTACTCGCCACTCGCCACTCATTACTCGCCACTCGCTACTCAATACTTGCCACTCATTACTTGCCACTCATTACTCGCCACT
>JAWZYT010005204.1:32500-48232 GCA_034508575.1 Petrolisthes manimaculis
ATATTTACAATAATAATAATAATACCAAAGGAAAAAAATTATGTGGTAATACAGATACAAAATAATAAAAATAATACGAAAATAATAATTGTATCAGAACAATAATTATGTGGTAATATTGATGATTTTCTGAACACTAATTGTGTGATAACACACACACTGATTATAATAGCAATAATAATAATGTCAGTCCAAAACTTGTGTTCTACTGGGGTGTAAACATCATTGGTAAGTTCTCTTCTGATTGGGTGACACACTCTCCTAGACTCCTGCTCTGCTACAGCTTCACCAAGATGAGTATCCTGTCTGTCACCTACACTGCTGGTAGTACTCGTATATCATTGTATATTATTACCAAGGTGAGTATCCTGTCTGTCACCTACACTGCTGGTAGTACTCGTATATCATTGTATATTATTACCAAGATGAGTATCCTGTCTGTCACCTACACTGCTGGTAGTACTCGTATATCATTGTATATTATTACCAAGGTGAGCATCCTCTCTGTCACCCCACTTCCTGGTAGAATATCTGTTTATATTATTTACTTTGCAAACATTCCGGGACTTTTCAAATTTTAATTCCGTTCACCAGTTTCTAGAAGCCCAATCCCCCAGACTACTCTCTCTCACAGAAACCCAAACTTCACCAACTACTGATCCCTCCATCTTCAACTTACCCAGGTAAAGTCATGGTCTAATATACTGTAACCTGGTGAATAAAAGCGAGCTATTTGAGTTAATTTTATGAACCAAAATTGCACACACCACCAGCTATAGTTTCGGATCATTTTTTGAAGCCATCTCATTGGAAGGTGTTGCAGTACATTAGACCATGACTTTACCAATTTCACCATAGCATTAAGTCTTAAGGGCAGATGCAAACCTAAGATGGCAACAAAACACCAATAAATCTTTGAGCACTCATGTGCCAACAAAATCCCCAGACCTGTTGCGATCTATCAGACGAGTAAACTCCATGAAAATTATTAGTAAATATGGAAAGCATTACTGTTATTGCGTACGGTTTTTCTACCATCATCACCCACTTATTTAGACCATTCTAAGCCTATTTGCTTCTATGCCATTTCCTCTGCAAATGCCCTATTTCCAAGATATTCAAATGGAGCATTTGAAATTAGCCTGGCCTTATCTAACCTAAATTGGACCACAGCAGACCACCGGGACCTAACCTGGGCAGACTACTGGGATCTAACTTGGACAAATTACCAGGAAATAATGGTGGTAAAGTACAAGAAATGACCAGGGCAAAATACTGGGACCTACCCGGATCTGGCAACACTGCTACTAAATGGTAATTCTGTCAATAAATACCAAATTATCTATATGAACGACAGTGTTACCAAGTGTGGAAGGCATCCTACCACCATCTTCTCTGAGCTGCTTGTCCTTGATCCATTCGTCAGCAACTGTACTTCATCTGATCCAACTAATTATAGACCAATAACTATTACTTCCACTCTGGGTAAAGTATTTGAAATCATAATAAAAAATCACATAATAAATTATCTTGAAACCAATAAACTGATAAACGATAAACAATATGGATTAAGGCACGGACAATTCACTTCTGATATACTTAGCTATATTACACATACATTTTTTCAGTCAATAGATCAGTACAAGAGCTCTAGATATCAACAAGGCCTTTGATAGAGTATGGCACCGATCCTTGGTATCCAAGCTTCCTAACTATGGTCTTACATCACTGGTTCCATTTATTTCCTCATATTTCAACAACAGGAAAATCTGTGTAATGATAGAAGGTATTTTTTCAACATTCCATTCCCTTAATACTGGCGTCTCTTGGCCCCAACTTTGTTCCTTATACACATTAATGATCTCTTAGATAAATGTCACCCATAACCCTATCCACTCTTATACAGATAACTCAACACTTCATAGTTCATTCACACTTAATCTACCATTCGTAAAAACTTTTGTTCTAAACTCCAAAATTAACACTGCAAAATCTTTAAATCAGGACTTATCCATATTCAACGAATAATGACAGACAATTTTGGTTTATTTTAATGCTAATAAAACTCAATACATTTTCCAACAGACAAAAACTTTCTGAATCACTCATAACTTTCATTAATACAAATATTCCCTTATCTTCAAGTATTAATATCGTTGGTGTATCCCTCAGTGCTAACCTCAGATGGACATCCTATGTACAGTCGCGAGCTGATGGGATGGAGACACGAGCTCACTCATCATGGGGTCATTTCTACCTGACGAGTTATGGAGGGGGAAGTGAGGGAGAGAGAGAGGAAGAGATGGGGGCAGGTTGTGGAGGGGCTGGTGGAGTGTTGACACTTCTGACTCATATAAAACTATCGCACCTTACACTGAAAGTTTCATTCGAAGCATTCACTGGTGGGAGGGAGAGACGGGAAGGAAAAATGATAGTGGTATGAGCGACGTGAGTGAAAATAGGGCAGGATGAATTGAATTAATTGTGTCTACGAGTTAGACGGAGATAATGATATGTAATAACTGATTAATGTTTTCGAGTTGGATATATAACTGATATTATTTCTCCACACTAAACTCAAGATTATGTACTGAACTGTGTGATAGTTAGCTCAAAATTTTCAAGTAATAAAAATATTGTTATCCATTGCAACTTAACATTAATCAATAATTACATAACCAAATTATTTAGTAAAAATTTACTGCAAATCCTCTGTTTCTAATAAACCTGGAGAATCAAAGGTGACAAACATATATTCTCTTTGTCAGGAGAATAATATGTTACAGTTCTGAGCCTCAAAATACATTAATTAGACGTGTATATATAGGCCACATCTAAATACATAATTATAAACACTAAGAAGAATGGAAGACAAATATGTAATGCTTTATAGAAATGGAACTGGAATTTGTATTTCTGTATATTGTATTTTACTTTAATGTTGTCACTATTAAGAGTTTTATTATATAAACATTGTGGAATACAAGGTGCAGTAATATCATCATAAAGTAAGGATTAAAAGTAATAGCAAGATGCTGATGGTAGTCTTCTATTGAATTAATAAATACTAATTACAAATTTGTAGAGCTCTCTTCAACAACAAACTAAAAAACAAAAACAAACGAGTATTAAGTAACACTCTGCAATCAACAACAATATAATAATAATTTAATGTTATAAGTTACTTGAAGGTAGCCATTATTTTCATGGATAAATACACAAAGTATCAATAACATTTTATTGGACGCATAATAACTTTTTGAGTCTCACTAACTCTGTTATGAAGGCTGCCACCTCAAAGGTTGTTACCACTGATTATCATATGTTTCACAAATAGAAACTAGCTTTATCCTACTATGTCTACGTGTTAATGATTTCCTTGTTATGGGCAGAAATTAACTTGTAATCCAATAATACACTATATGTAACGTTGAACAAGTTATTTTTTCACCATGTGTTAAGTTGGTAAGCCTGCGAAAGCTACAAGATGTGGGATTGGTGTGTGTGTGTGTGTGTGTGTGTAAAAGGAACTGTGGTTCACATAACTCGAACCTTCACTTCATCAGAAATAAGCTTATATTCTGCAGGAGAGATTCGATTGTCTCATTCCGGTCCACAGAATATTATTCTTTTCACATATAATATATGGATAATTGTGGTTCTCATAATTTTATTTAATATATTCATTATTGTTGAAACACATTTATCATTGAGTATAACAATTTCATTACATATGTCCAAGTTTTATAGACATCCATCCCATCTGATGTCATTACAGTTCTGCTGATATCGAACAATACTTAATTAGCCTACAGATGAGAGTAGAAAATAATAATATTATGATGACAATGATAAAATTCAATAATTAATTATATAGGTTTGTTAATGTGAACTCCATCTCCATTAGTTCCTTCGCCCAAAGTCAACCCTAAATCTTCAAGAAAACGTCTCTACAGCCACGGTTATTGGCGTCTCTCTTGTTCTCTCTTCCTCCACCAGCCCCTCCATACCCCCCCCCCCTTCTTTCTCTCTCATTTCATATATATATATATATATATATATATATATATATATATATATATATATATATATATATATATATATATATATATATATATATATATATATATATATATATATATATATATATATATATATATATATATATTTTACATAACTATTATCATATCCTTTTGCTTGCATAAATTTGAAGGACTATGGGTGATAAGGGAGAAAGGCCTATGTCATTAAAACTTTCAAAGAACGAATGAGAAGGTTAAAAATATGAGAAACAAAAGATAAAAAATACTACAGAAGGCAAGGAAGGAAGGGGACGTGAGAGAGAGAGAAGACAGGTGAGAGGAGGTTGAGTGAGGTTGCCAGTTACTTGAAAAATATAGGTAGAAATTTATTTATTTTACGGCAAGAAGAGGTGATAAAGAGGGGGACTGCCAGTATGAGGGGTGAAAAGAATACAGGTAAAGCTGAAGACAGAAAATTAATTGTCTCGGCTCCGTTATTTGTTGCTTAATATCCAAAGGATAATAATTATAATCAGTATCTCTCTACGGGGGTGAACAATAGACAGTGTCTTTATTTAATAGATCGATCAAATGCAATATAATGAAGCACATATTCTAAATGTTTTTAATTTCTTTTCAACTACTCACCCTTATCTGTCCTATACACGACCGATGCCCTATCCATATGGCGAGGAAAGTTCAAGAATGGTTTACTGCTCATGATTATTTGCAGGTGATAGATTTGTCTATTTAAGACTGCGATATGAACCCTATAGAAAATCTATGAGGTTCTATCGTTAACACGTGGGAGCCAGAACGACAGAGAACCACAGCAGATTTGTTACGTCACACCAGAACACAGTGGGAGATTTTTTTGGGAAAACCATATATATTATACAGTGAGGAGGCATGGTGCCTCAATGCCCGAGCGACTGCAGGCTGTCAATTGATGAGTAATGAAATGAAATATGTAATCTACAGTATTTCAAGCCTTAATATCTTCATAGAAGTGTATATAAATAGTGTATATACTGTATATCATCGTGGCTAAGGGTCTAAAGCAATACATATATCGGTGCTTATAATAATAATAAGAAAACAAAACAAACATTACACATGCTTAATGCAAACGTGAGGTCGAAGTATAAACTTCAGGTTATAATAAGTTAACAGTTATTATAATTGTGGTTATTATAATTACAGTGTGGTGCCTACAGACCCAGTTGGATTATGGGTTTGAATGCTTCGTGACGAGGACTTGTGGAGATTTCACCTAAACTGACAAAGTCATGTAAACAATAACCAATAAATGTCTGATTTCAATTTTTCCCTATTTTAATTAGTAATAACAATAGTTGTGACACAATATTTTCTAAATGTTGTGATTGGTTCACTAACACTGGGCATCTGAATGGCTGGCCTAGATGTTGACCTCAGATAAATTAATAAAGGTAATAAATATATTCGTCATATATAACGGATTGTATTTGCATACCAAATATCACTATTATTTCTATTGTAGTCTTGTTTGCGCATTAACATATTATGCAGCAACACACAGAATGATGGTGGTGGTGATAAGATGGAGAGTAAAGGAATGGTGGGATGGAGGGAGAGGAAACAGTGAATTGAATAAGGGAGGACGGGGTGAGGAAGAACAGATGGAGTAGTTATTGGGTAATTAACATCTTACACTATAACTATTATCCTTTCGTAACCAGTTACACAATAAACGTTTCTTAGAAAATGTCATGAATGATACAGGATAAAAATAAAGGATTTACTTGAAATGTAACTTAACACTGGGTAGGTGGTGCATCGCTTGATATATTAGTCATAAAAAACTGGTGTCGTGTTAATTATATTAGGTAAAATCTGGATTCATTTCAAATAATAAAGAATATCCCATGGAATACAGCATCAGAGTTGGATTTAGATTACAGAAGAAAACATTTACCTACTTGATCCAATAATTCTCTCCATCTCGATCACTGGTGAAGCTTTACCCCTCTCTCCCCAACCCAACCCCTCCTCTCCTACCACCTTCAAGTGAGTGGTTCACATCCATGATCACAAGTGGTTCGGGATTCAAATTTCTGGATGGTTCAACATTGGTAACGCTACCCCCCCCTATATAACTCCGCCCACATTTCTCCCCTCCCCCCTCCACCTGTCAGTGATACCATATCCGTTGAGGCCCACACCAAGGCAAGGGTGGAAGAAGTGTGGACCATTGATCAGTCCGGAGCTGTACAACATAATATTATATAAAAAGAAATCAAGGTATCCTACATTATACATACATCCACTTGAGGAATTGGATGAATTTTTGATCAACATTTTGTCATTGCAGAAAGCAACATTAACATTCCATTTTTTAAGAAGATGAGGGATTTGGGCAAATTTATCACTGTATGGGAATATCAGTAAGTTTTTATTATTTTATAGCAGATTAATAATGAATATATGACAAAACATTGGTTGGTTTTCTGTATATGCTAAACCTAAAGGTGTTGCCTACCCTGTGAATCAGATAATCAAAATAAGTCAATTTTCCATCCTCCTTAACTTCAATGGTAAAATTAATGAAAGGGGCTAAGTTGTGAAGCAATGTTAGAAAGTTATCCAGATCTTAATTACATAGCCAAAGGTAAAGTACGTCATCTACGTACCTGTACCATACCGCATTACTGGGTAAAATAGTATTTAGTAGTTTATTCTCAAAGAACTTTATGTACAAATTACTCATTGATTGGGAAGAGTGGATTGTTCATTGCCATACCAAATTTCTGCTCAAAATATTCTCCTTGAAATACAAATTTACAGTTTTTAATACACAGCTTAAATCAACTGCAGGATAACACTCTTGGTGACAGGAAGAGGGATATTTCATCAAGATAAACCAAACGATCATATATATATATATATATATATATATATATATATATATATATATATATATATATATATATATATATATATATATATATATATATATATATATATATATATATATATGGTGAAGTGACCTGTAATATAAATAGTGAAACAGGAGCAACATACTTTCTTCTATTTTTCAGAACATCATCAAGGAGAAAGGGGTTTGTTTGTATATTAATTAGGCTTAACGCATGTCGAGTACTTAATGATCATTAAAGCCATATAAGGCGATATTCTGCAGCTATGACAGACGTTGTCTACCTGCTGCTGCCATTGCTGCATTGGCTGGGTGTCGGTCGTCCTCCTTTTATGAGCATAGAATGAGCCTAGGACCCGCTAACCATCAGGTCCGGCCACGTTGGTAGCCCCCACACCCTTCCTCCCTTCATCCACAGTGAAAGACATCTCCTCCCCAGTCCTCAGTGATGGTGGGGAGATACTGGCGGCAGAGAAAAGGTTACCCTTCCTGTGGACGAAGTAATCCTCGTTGTTCACATCAAAAAGGCATAGTCCTTCAAATGTTTCAACCATTTTACCATACCAACAAGACAGTCGGCAGGCGAAGTGTGATGTTGGAAGTCGGTTATGACTGACCAATAGATGGCTGGGGATTCCTTCCAGGGAAAGTGTTTTTTCTCTCTCTCTCTCATGGTGCTAAATGACTATCACCGAAGAGGGCATCAAAGCAGCCTATTTTGTTTTTCTTCTACCTTCCCCACGACTCTTTGTGTTGCTGACGATTGTTAATTCAGATTTTGATAAGTCTGTGTGCGTTATCCTGCTGGACCAGACATCCTTGATCCGGAAGATTTCGGGGTCTTGGCATAAGGAGATGTGTTGTTGAAATAGGTCGAGGCAAGAGAGGCAGACATCCACCAGTCCTTCTCCTCTTCCTCTTCGTTTGTCATTCTCCTTCGTTTTCCAGGTTAATGTTGTCGTCGGTGGTGGCATCTTTAGTAGTGGTGGAGCTGGAGCAGTTACTGGTGTCTGTGTCCACCTCCATCTCGGGGTCTTGTTGAGAAGGTTCAGGTGGTAGTGGTGATGGTAATACTTTCCCAAGGTTGAGTGGGCGAGGCAGCATTTAATGGACCGGAGTAGGGGTTGGTGATTGATTGATTAATTGATTGATGCAACAGCTAGAGTCATAATACCGCCCAACATAATAATAAACTCTAATTATTTTAAAACATGGTCATTCATATTATCAATATATATTTACACACATTAGCCAGACTTCACCTCTCGAAAAGGGAAAAGCAGCATTATTAAAATGACAAATCAACTAAAGCTCACATTTTTACTATAATAACCTGATTAACTTAAGTAAAATATATAAAAGACTCAAAAATAAAAACATTGAACTATCTAAAATCAAACTAGCCATAAAAATAATAAAATTCACAATATGTGGAGATTTGTATGATAGTTAAGGTTAACAAGATAAAAAATCATCATTCTCATATAAAAAATACTGTTATTTTGTAATATCATAATTTAGTCTTTATCTGGCAACGCTGCGATGTCTAGAGTAGAATATAATCACTCTTTGTGTTAACATAAAAATTTCTTCAGAAATAGATGAATGGTTAGTGCTCCTACTTTACTATTTACTATTTACTTACGAATACTTTTCCAGTAATTATATTACGTGCACCATATATATTACAATGAAATATGCGTAGTAAATTTGTATTTACATAAGCTTTCTGCTATATCTAGATCCATGTGAAGGAAAAATTCGCTTTATGATCTGTGATTGACAATGGATGAATATAATGATAATTTGACCACAATTGGTGAAATCTCTGAACTCCCTCCATGAGTTGAGACCTCTTGATACATGGACGCCCAAGACGAGGTCGAGTGTTGACGTTGCCTTCCAATTTCCATCTCTTGATCCACCTACTGACGGTGTTAGCACTGACGTCCATCTCCCTAGCGATGTCCGTGGTAGTCATACCTTCCACCCACAGTAACACAAATTTGGCACGTTCAGACAAGGCAGTTAGTCGGAATGGTCGGCGGTGTTTCATTTTTCTGTGTAAGAGTGGGGTAATATTCTAAATATAATTCATGTATCTGCTATCAATTGGCAAGAAAGTTGAATCATAAAGTAGCAGTACACTGACTTCTGCTCCATTGATTTTTAACCTGTTGCATTGACAATTATCCGTATACAATTCTTTAATCTGAAATGTATTTTAAAATTTTGCTGCATATTGGTTTCTCAGAGGGTATATGTATTTATTAATTGATTGATATTAAGCGCCGAAACCGTGAGGTCATATAGCACCAGAAAAAGGTGATAGAGAGGTGTGACAGCAAGCAATAAGGAAATAGGAAGAATGGAGGGACAGTTGAAGAACTGAAAGGTAGAGGTTGGGGCCGAAGGGGCGCCAAAACCTTTAAAGTATTGCCCACATCACTACAGGCAATACAGGGTATATATATTCCGATGTTTGCAGAGCAATTTTAATATAAATGCAGATTCATTTCAAGTATCTAATATATAAAACAGTCTGTCTGTCTGTATGGCCGCTATGCACGCCCTCATTCTTTTTTACCTAGAGTGAAATATGGTACATGAATTTGATCGCTGAAAGCTCAGGAGTGTCCTCCGCTTACAAAAAAAAAATGTTTTTCAATGATCAATGGGGGGTTGGGGGGAGTTCGAGCCACTGTAGTATGGGTACCATGCATACGCTCTCTCTCTCTCTCTATTTCTCTCTCTCTCTCTAGATAGATAGACAGATATATAGATATAGATAGAGAGATAGATAGATAGATAGATAGATAGATAGAGATAGATAGATAGATAGATATAGATAGATAGATATAGATAGATAGATAGATATAGATAGATATAGATAGAGAGATATAGATAGAGAGATATATAGAGATATGGATAGATAGATAGATAGATAGATATAGATAGATAGATAGATAGATATAGATATAGATATGAATAGATAGATAGATAGATAGATCCCCGGACAACGTCGGGTATCGTTGCTAGTCTTATATATATAATAGTAAGAGGGACACCACCTGCAGAATATATATATATATATATATATATATTTTTGTTAACTTAATTAAGTATTTCATAAACATGTTAATTGTTAATAATTCTCATAAGATCAATATTTTATTAGAGTTTTTTATATGTACAGTCACAAGCACTATTCAGGTGTGCCTTGAATATCTAGAAACAGTAAATAAATGCTATGATACCCACTGGAATTATTTCGTTGGTGAATTAAACTGTTCAAAGTTGTATACTTATTTTTGCTCGTGAAATTTACATTATAGTTTAGGGAGTTTCCTTCAACATTTTGTGATATACTGTATAATTCCAAATATACTGCAGTAAGAATCGAGAACGGAATCACTGATGATGACAGAGGATATAGTTTAATTATCTTGGATCATCTACGGTTCGATTTCATAGTGATGAGGAAGTAGGATGTACTTTCTTCCTATTACTCTTTATTTGGGATGACATTAATATTATTGTAATATAAAATACAAGCAAAATAAATTGTTAATGCTGTGGAATAATAAAGTATAGTTTATCTACCAGTGCACGGCGCTTTACAGATTTTTGTTTTGTTTTGCAGTTGGATGTCTGGGAGAGAGGGTTGAAGTTGGTTGTGGTGGTAGGCGCCAACCAAGTTTTGACTTGTCAAGGGTAACACACCTAAAAGACTTGTTTCACTACATCCCATATAGCTAATCTAAATTAACATTACGGAATTGTTCATGGAGTGAAAAAGTATCATGTGAAAGCATTATTTCTTTATCAAGCTCAAACCTCTAGGAAACAATTATCACTTTTCCATGCCCCATTCTATTAGCGTTCTATTCGGCAACCAGCTCCAGACTTGCTTACCATCCCTTACGTGATAGTTGTATTATTCAATAATGAATAAAATATCTGATCCACAGTAATGTAATAAAGAAAGATCGTGACCAGGGTAAAGTATTAAATAAAAAAAATACAATTATAATAGAAACAAAACAGAAGAGGACTTCCCTAGTTTAGATTTGTAACGCACACTCCTCGAGCATTCTCCTTACAATTATGTTTTATTTATCAGCCATTGGATACAGAAGTTAAGGAATACCATCATCGTCAAGACTTATCTGGGGTGGACTTACCTACCGTCAGTGGCATGGAGGAAACTCTTTTCCTAAGTGTCATTTTCTAGCCTGAATAATCAACCACCAATAGAGGGCTATGCATCATCATCAAACTATCCTATGGTACTGTACTACCACGGCAGATAGGTGAGGAGTAAGGAGTAGATCTATCTGTGCGTTAACAGAAACTATTATTGTATCCAAGACTATTTCTTAAGTCGATTAAATGACGAATGTTGACTAGGATCATAACCTTATTATAATTATAAAATAGTTTCTTTACCTAGTTTTTTAGGAGAGGAATGTACAACTGGTCATCAGTAATGATAAGCGTGCCTCTACCGTCATTATAGGTTTTGCTTTTTCTGTAGTTCTACCAAAAGATTGCACTTGTTGTCGTTTACACTTCCTCGTTTAACACCCCGTCCTGCCTTAGTAGCGCCCGCTGTCAGTTCTTCCCCTGACCCCACAAAACACAGATGTTCATCACCCTCTTTTCTTCCTACCCCATGTAAGCTGTTTGGCAGAGAAGAGGAGCCCATAATACACAGCTATCAAGTGAATCATTATTATTGCAGTTACAACGCTTATCCTGTCTCACATTTGCTTCAGCTAATTTAATATTTTATCAGGCTATTTGAAGCAGACCTGGATACATATTATGTCTTGTGACTGTACTGGCCTTTGCAGGTTTGAAATATTTGGCCTATTCCCGACGTCACGAACCTAAGTAAAACTGCCACTTCACCAGATAAAATAATTGTTAACAATAAAGTTGGGAAAGTGATCTCTTTCCCGTATGATTTCGGCCTCATAAAAATGTATAATTAGAGGTGAAAAACTTTTCTGATTGCTCTCATTTTTTTTAACATAGGGCATTGTTCTTTCAGAAACATAGTGTTTTTTTGTTTTAAGCCAAAGGTGCAGGTATGAACTAATATAAATGTTATTAGTTCTGCCAACCCCTGTACTATTTTATGCTTGTAATTGCTGTTTTACTGTATGTTGCACACCAATTCTTATCTATGATGTTAATATAATTACTGAATAATAACATCTTAAAGTGCAGACGTACGATGTATCAGTAATTATCGCTTGGAAGATTTTACAAAATTACATCTAACTCGGCCAACACGCTGTTCCCCCACTTTCATATTAAAACCGCTGGCCATCACACGCAACCCTTCAGTTAGTGACCCCGGGAATTGCTCCTCTATGGATAGTACTTACTTCTACTAATAAATGTTCGAACTCTGTCCATACTTGACATAAATAAATATTATAATTATTATTTGTGAAACAGATTTTATAAATGTTAATACCAAGCCAATGTAGGCAAAATTAAATAATTAGTAAGTCGAAGCCATCACGACGTTGGTTAGGTGAAAAAACTACTTATGGTAGTTGATGCACATAATATTATAATAATTTTATATTACAATTTCTTGTCATGTTACTAGACGATAAAGTGATAAAAAATGGGAGGATTGAGTGTTACAGTATATTATGTGGTTGTACAGCAGTATTGTTAACACTGTATTGTATAAACAAGCAAGTGATATGGCGAGTGGTTTGGTGTACTTCACAGCATATTTCAAAGACAAAATCAGAAGACAAATGAATGCACACTGAAGTATGGATTGTTACCCTGCGACTTGTACAAATAGATAAATTAATGTATATAATATCACTCAGCCCACATGACGGGAATTCAAGAAACTAGTTAACTTTATGAGTAAGAGGCAGAAGGCTTAAGTAACGTACAGTTGGACACAGGAATTTGAGGAATAGCCCAAGTGAAAGAATGTCAATTTCTCCCAATATCAAGTTCCTTAGTGCCAAATAGGAGACACCAGGGGCAGAAGTCAGTATTAAGGATGGTAATAAAAAGCAACTACCTGATAATAGACACTGGTTACTCAAATGGGACAAGTATATTTCACCTGAGCTGTAGCACAATTCCTGTGTCCAACTGTACCTAGTGTCTGTGTGTGTGTGTTTAGAACTTTAGACAGACGATCAGGATATTTGAGAAAGTGATATTATGAATACTAATACTACACCAATATATACCGATACTAATATTCTCTTGTTGTGTTGGTTTAGAGCACCAACGTAATAAAAGAGTGGGATGAGTTTGTGTTATATACTGTAGGGTAAGGAGCTTGTACTGTACAGAAGTATCTTAGTATAAACATGGAAGTGATAGGCAAGTGGTATAACGTGCAGTTTAATTAACGCTTACTGCACAGTTTATTTCAAGAGCAGAATTAAGAAAAGAATGGAAAACACACAAAGGTAAAGTTATCAACTCTGCACTTTCGTTTCTTCGACGCAATCACTTGCACAAATATTTATATGAATTCAAGTAATATCACTCAGCGCACAATGCGAAAATTTCGGAAACTAGTTATCTGTATGAGTGTAAGCCGGAAAGATGAGGTAACGTACCTAGTTTGTGTGTGTAGACAGACGATCAGGACCAGATGGTGAAGGAAGGTGTACAGACTGGTGGCGTAACTAGACTGCTGAGAACTTGGTCAGCCACTCAATATATATTCAGTACAGTGGCGCGCGCTTCTCTTTAGGAATATAATATGCACACTGTATGCAGCAGACGATTGCATCATTAAAAAAAAATGTAGATATGGCGATGTTTGCTGACAGTACGTTGTCCAGTTGCCATTGATGCAGTTAAATTGTCTCCAATCATTCCAAAACACATTTACAAACCATAACCAATCACACCTCATCCTTTGCCATCCAAAATATCTAACCCAACAAATACACAAAGAACTAACTATCCCAAGGAACCAATTACTTTTATGGTTGGAAGCACCGTCCTCAGATTGTCTGGGGCAATATTTCTTTAATCAACAAATATTAAATCAGGCCACGACCAACGCAGAACTGCCTCTGCTAATACTACAATGAAAAAAATGGAACATTGATTCACGTCGTTCCTGATATCATCGATATAGATTGTACTCTGTACGGGGATACTGACCACATTCGTGTCAGTGTAATAAAGCGACAAGAGTTACGTGCGTCTCGGAAATAGTCATCTTGCGAGATTGAAAAGATTAAACCTTTTATATGAAAGACAGAAAGTAGGTGAAATTGGGTATATTTCCCACCTGTAGGCGATTTTTTTTTTATAAACATCGCTACTCACGGATTAGAATCACGGTGTTTATCCAAACGACGTTTGGAACTGTCTAAGCTTTTGCAGTTTATTCTGTTACGTGGAAGCTCATTCCATAGGTTAACGACTCGGTTAAAAAATATATTCTTGAAATATTGTGAGTTAAATGATTTACCTATAATTCTGTAATCGTTTGCTATCGTGAAATAATTTAATTGGTCGATGGTGAAATACTTCTTGCAGTTCATACTGTCTATGCCTTGAATAACTTTAAGTACCTTTATTGAGTTACCACTAAGATGTATTAACGGAAATAAATTTAGTTCTTTTTGTAGCTCCTCGTATATTTTGTTCTTCAGATTTGGTATCAATGTAGTACCGTACGTTGGACTCGTTCCAAATTTCCTATATCTTACCAGTAGTACGGGCATCAGACTTGAACACAGTTTTCCAGGAAAATATAACAGGTAAGGATTGTATCGTTGAACCAATATTTGAGTATATTCCATGCACCTGTGGCCAGTTAATGGGTGTTCTGACAATATTAACATATTAGGTAGCTTTTCCTTTCACCGAGGTCTAACTCAGCACTCTGATATTTGCGAGTAACAACCTGTACCTTACCGACTTCGCTGACACTTGAGGACAATTACATAAGAACTGATGATATTAGATAATCCAAGCATCGGCACCATTAACTATCCATCATCTGGCCCCTTTAATGATTACGTCAAATGGCAGGTGGCACATTCCTTTAGAGAATTAAGTACTAAAATTAACATGTAGCACGTCTTACGTTATTCCTCGTTATTATCTCGTAGAATTGTGAGGCAATACAGTGATAAGAACATGCAACACTTTATGATTGTTACACTACTCTTAATTAAGCTTACATGAGTATTGATTACTTCCCTACTATTGAATGTAATGTAATCAGAATCGCGTACAGATCCCTCCTTCACAATGACCATCTGCAGTCGATCGGGCATCGAGGCAACGAAACTAATAAGTGTTTCAGACGTGTTTTCCGCCTGGGCGAGGGAGTAGTGAAAACAGATATTTTCAATCTCAGACACGAACCAAATACAGGCAGAGGCGAGAGAGAGGAGGACCGGCAAAATTATCGCTTTTGTCTGTGTGTGTGGCGAAGTGTCAGTCATAAGTCAACAAGACCTAACGTGACAGATTGATGAGCAAGTGACATTCATTTAATTAATAAATTGAAGGCGAGACCGGAAAGATAAATGATGGCAAGGAGAAGAACCTACACTAAAACATATCTCTGTTGTTAAAATACATGCAGCCCCAAGACCAATAATACAGAGACTATGTGGTAAAGGAAAGGGCCGAAGGGAGAGAGAGATGGGGAGAGTCGAGGCCAAGAGATCCTGACATGAAAATTCAAAACACGATATTGCCCCGGACGCGTGTGAATACCTCGGCTAAGTTCAAAGAAACGATATTTTGTTTCTCTGACACTGA
>JAWZYT010005205.1:0-40000 GCA_034508575.1 Petrolisthes manimaculis
GTGTGTATAGTGAAGATGTGTGTATAGTGAAGATGTGTGTATAGTGAAGATGTGTGTATAGTGAAGATGTGTGTATAGTGAATATGTGTGTAGTGAAGATGTATGTATAGTGAAGATGTGTATATAGTGAAGATGTGTGTATAGTGAAGATGTGTGTATAGTGAAGATGTGTATATAGTGAAGATGTTTGTATAGTGAAGATGTGTGTATAGTGAAGATGTGTGTAGTGAAGATGTGTGTAGTGAAGATGTATGTGTAGTGAAGATGTTTGTGTAGTGAAGATGTGTGTGTAGTGAAGATGTTTGTATAGTGAAGATGTGTGTATAGTGAAAATGTTTGTATAGTGAAGATGTGTGTATAGTGAAGATGTGTGTATAGTGAAGATCTGTGTATAGTGAAGATGTGTGTATAGTGAAGATGTGTGTATAGTGAAGATGTGTGTATAGTGAAGATGTGTGTAGTGAAGATGTGTGTATAGTGAAGATGTGTGTAGTGAAGATGTGTTTATAGTGAAGATGTGTGTATAGTGAAGATGTGTGTATAGTGAAGATGTGTGTATAGTGAAGATGTGTGTATAGTGAAGATGTGTGTAGTGAAGATGTGTGTATAGTAAAGATGTGTGTATAGTGAAGATGTGTGTATAGTGAAGATGTGTGTATAGTGAAGATGTGTGTAGTGAAGATGTGTGTAGTGAAGATGTGTGTATAGTGAAGATGTGTGTATAGTGAAGATGTGTAGTGAAGATGTTTGTAGTGAAGATGTATGTGTAGTGAAGATGTTTGTGTAGTGAAGATGTGTGTGTAGTGAAGATGTTTGTATAGTGAAGATGTGTGTATAGTGAAAATGTTTGTATAGTGAAGATGTGTGTATAGTGAAGATGTGTGTATAGTGAAGATCTGTGTATAGTGAAGATGTGTGTATAGTGAAGATGTGTGTAGTGAAGATGTGTGTATAGTGAAGATGTGTGTATAGTGAAGATGTGTGTATAGTGAATATGTGTGTATAGTGAAGATGTGTGTATAGTGAAGATGTGTGCATAGTGAAGATGTGTGTAGTGAAGATGTGTGTAGTGAAGATGTGTGTATAGTGAAGATGTGTATATAGTGAAGATGTGTATATAGTGAAGATGTTTGTATAGTGAAGATGTGTGAATAGTGAAGATGTGTGTATAGTGAAGATGTGTGTATAGTGAAGATGTATGTATAGTGAAGATGTGTGTATAGTGAAGATGTGTGTAGTGAAGATGTGTGTAGTGAAGATGTATGTGTAGTGAAGATGTATGTGTAGTGAAGATGTGTGTATAGTGAAGATGTGTGTAGTGAAGATGTGTGTATAGTGAAGATGTGTGTATAGTGAAGATGTTTGTATAGTGAAGATGTTTGCATAGTGAAGATGTGTGTATAGTGAAGATGTGTGTATAGTGAAGATGTGTGTATAGTGAAGATGTGTGTATAGTGAAGATGTGTGTATAGTGAAGATGTGTGTATAGTGAAGATGTGTGTATAGTAAAGATGTGTGTATAGTAAAGATGTGTGTATAGTGAAGATGTGTTTATAGTGAAGATGTTTGTATAGTGAAGATGTGTGTATAGTGAAGATGTATGTATAGTGAAGATGTGTGTATAGTGAAGATGTGTGTATAGTGAAGATGTGTGTAGTGAAGATGTGTGTAGTGAAGATGTGTGTATAGTGAAGATGTGTATATAGTGAATATGTGAATATAGTGAAGATGTTTGTATAGTGAAGATGTGTGTATAGTGAAGATGTGTGTATAGTGAAGATGTGTGTATAGTGAAGATGTGTGTAGTGAAGATGTGTGTATAGTGAAGATGTGTGTATAGTGAAGATGTGTGTATAGTGAAGATGTGTGTATAGTGAAGATGTGTGTATAGTGAAGATGTGTGTATAGTGAAGATGTGTGTATAGTGAAGATGTGTGTATAGTGAAGATGTGTGTATAGTGAAGATGTGTGTAGTGAAGATGTATGTATAGTGAAGATGTGTATTTAGTGAAGATGTGTGTATAGTGAAGATGTGTGTATAGTGAAGATGTGTATATAGTGAAGATGTTTGTATAGTGAAGATGTGTGTATAGTGAAGATGTGTGTAGTGAAGATGTGTGTAGTGAAGATGTATGTGTAGTGAAGATGTTTGTGTAGTGAAGATGTGTGTGTAGTGAAGATGTTTGTATAGTGAAGATGTGTGTATAGTGAAAATGTTTGTATAGTGAAAATGTGTGTATAGTGAAGATGTGTGTATAGTGAAGATCTGTGTATAGTGAAGATGTGTGTATAGTGAAGATGTGTGTAGTGAAGATGTGTGTATAGTGAAGATGTGTGTATAGTGAAGATGTGTGTATAGTGAAGATGTGTGTATAGTGAAGATGTGTGTATAGTAAAGATGTGTGTATAGTGAAGATGTGTGTATAGTGAAGATGTGTGTATAGTGAAGATGTGTGTATAGTGAAGATGTGTGTATGGTGAAGATGTGTGTATAGTGAAGATGTGTGTATAGTGATGATGTGTGTATAGTGAAGATGTGTGTAGTGAAAATGTGTGTAGTGAAGATGTATGAGTTGTGAAGATGTATGTGTAGTGAAGATGTGTGTATAGTGAAGATGTGTGTAGTGAAGATGTGCGTATAGTGAAGATGTGTGTATAGTGAAGATGTTTGTATAGTGAAGATGTGTGTATAGTGAAGATGTGTGTATAGTGAAGATGTGTGTATAGTGAAGATGTGTGTATAGTGAAGATGTGTGTATAGTGAAGATGTGTGTATAGTGAATATGTGTGTAGTGAAGATGTATGTATAGTGAAGATGTGTATATAGTGAAGATGTGTGTATAGTGAAGATGTGTGTATAGTGAAGATGTGTATATAGTGAAGATGTTTGTATAGTGAAGATGTGTGTATAGTGAAGATGTGTGTAGTGAAGATGTGTGTAGTGAAGATGTATGTGTAGTGAAGATGTTTGTGTAGTGAAGATGTGTGTGTAGTGAAGATGTTTGTATAGTGAAGATGTGTGTATAGTGAAAATGTTTGTATAGTGAAGATGTGTGTATAGTGAAGATGTGTGTATAGTGAAGATCTGTGTATAGTGAAGATGTGTGTATAGTGAAGATGTGTGTAGTGAAGATGTGTGTATAGTGAAGATGTGTGTATAGTGAAGATGTGTGTATAGTGAAGATGTGTGTATAGTGAAGATGTGTGTATAGTAAAGATGTGTGTATAGTGAAGATGTGTGTATAGTGAAGATGTGTGTATAGTGAAGATGTGTGTAGTGAAGATGTATGTATAGTGAAGATGTGTGTATAGTGAAGATGTGTGTATAGTGAAGATGTGTGTATAGTGAAGATGTGTGTATAGTGAAGATGTGTGTATAGTGAAGATGTGTGTATAGTGAAGATGTGTGTATAGTGAAGATGTGTGTAGTGAAGATGTGTGTATAGTGAAGATGTGTGTAGTGAAGATGTGTTTATAGTGAAGATGTGTGTATAGTGAAGATGTGTGTATAGTGAAGATGTGTGTATAGTGAAGATGTGTGTATAGTGAAGATGTGTGTAGTGAAGATGTGTGTATAGTAAAGATGTGTGTATAGTGAAGATGTGTGTATAGTGAAGATGTGTGTATAGTGAAGATGTGTGTAGTGAAGATGTGTGTAGTGAAGTTGTGTGTATAGTGAAGATGTGTGTATAGTGAAGATGTGTAGTGAAGATGTTTGTAGTGAAGATGTATGTGTAGTGAAGATGTTTGTGTAGTGAAGATGTGTGTGTAGTGAAGATGTTTGTATAGTGAAGATGTGTGTATAGTGAAAATGTTTGTATAGTGAAGATGTGTGTATAGTGAAGATGTGTGTATAGTGAAGATCTGTGTATAGTGAAGATGTGTGTATAGTGAAGATGTGTGTAGTGAAGATGTGTGTATAGTGAAGATGTGTGTATAGTGAAGATGTGTGTATAGTGAAGATGTGTGTATAGTGAAGATGTGTGTATAGTGAAGATGTGTGTATAGTGAAGATGTGTGTAGTGAAGATGTGTGTAGTGAAGATATGTGTATAGTGAAGATGTGTATATAGTGAAGATGTGTATATAGTGAAGATGTTTGTATAGTGAAGATGTGTGAATAGTGAAGATGTGTGTATAGTGAAGATGTGTGTATAGTGAAGATGTATGTATAGTGAAGATGTGTGTATAGTGAAGATGTGTGTAGTGAAGATGTGTGTAGTGAAGATGTATGTGTAGTGAAGATGTATGTGTAGTGAAGATGTGTGTATAGTGAAGATGTGTGTAGTGAAGATGTGTGTATAGTGAAGATGTGTGTATAGTGAAGATGTTTGTATAGTGAAGATGTTTGCATAGTGAAGATGTGTGTATAGTGAAGATGTGTGTATAGTGAAGATGTGTGTATAGTGAAGATGTGTGTATAGTGAAGATGTGTGTATAGTGAAGATGTGTGTATAGTGAAGATGTGTGTATAGTAAAGATGTGTGTATAGTAAAGATGTGTGTATAGTGAAGATGTGTGTAGTGAAGATGTATGTATAGTGAAGATGTATGTATAGTGAAGATGTGTGTATCGTGAAGATGTGTGTATAGTGAAGATGTATGTATAGTGAAGATGTGTATATAGTGAAGATTTTTGTATAGTGAAAATGTGTGTATAGTGAAGATGTGTGTAGTGAAGATGTGTGTAGTGAAGATGTGTGTGTAGTGAAGATGTTTGTGTAGTGAAGATATTTAAGTAGTGAAGATGTGTGTGTAGTGAAGATGTGTGTATAGTGAAGATGTGTGTATAGTGAAGATGTGTGTTTAGTGAAGATGTGTGTATATTGAAGATGTGTGTATAGTGAAGATGTGTGTATAGTGAAGATGTGTGTATAGTGAAGATGTGTGTATAGTGAAGATGTGTGTATAGTGAAGATGTGTGTATAGTGAAGATGTGTGTATAGTGAAGATATATGTATAGTGAAGATGTGTGTATAGTGAAGATGTGTGTATAGTGAAGATGTGTGTATAGTGAAGATGTGTGTAGAGTGAAGATGTGTGTAGTGAAGATGTGTGTATAGTGAAGATGTGTGTATAGTGAAGATGTGTTTAGTGAAGATGTGTGTATAGTGAAGATGTGTGTATAGTGAAGATGTGTGTATAGTGAAGATGTGTTTATAGTGAAGATGTGTGTATAGTGAAGATGTGTGTATAGTGAAGATGTATGTATAGTGAAGATGTGTGTATAGTGAAGATGTGTGTATAGTGAAGATGTGTGTAGTGAAGATGTGTGTAGTGAAGATGTGTGTATAGTGAAGATGTGTATATAGTGAAGATGTGAATATAGTGAAGATGTTTGTATAGTGAAGATGTGTGTATAGTGAAGATGTGTGTATAGTGAAGATGTGTGTATAGTGAAGATGTGTGTATAGTGAAGATGTGTGTATAGTGAAGATGTGTGTAGTGAAGATGTGTGTAGTGAAGATGTATGTGTAGTGAAGATGTATGTGTAGTGAAGATGTGTGTATAGTGAAGATGTGTGTAGTGAAGATGTGTGTATAGTGAAGATGTGTGTATAGTGAAGATGTTTGTATAGTGAATATGTTTGTATAGTGAAGATGTGTGTATAGTGAAGATGTGTGTATAGTGAAGATGTGTGTATAGTGAAGATGTGTGTATAGTGAAGATGTGTGTATAGTGAAGATGTGTGTAGTGAAGATGTATGTATAGTGAAGATGTGTATATAGTGAAGATGTTTGTTTAGTGAAGATGTGTGTATAGTGAAGATGTGTATATAGTGAAGATGTTTGTATAGTGAAGATGTGTGTATAGTGAAGATGTGTGTAGTGACGATGTGTGTAGTGAAGATGTGTGTGTAGTGAAGATGTTTGTGTAGTGAAGATGTGTGTGTAGTGAAGATGTTTGTATAGTGAAGATGTGTGTATAGTGAAAATGTTTGTATAGTGAAGATGTGTGTATAGTGAAGATGTATGTATAGTGAAGATCTGTGTATAGTGAAGATGTGTGTATAGTGAAGATGTGTGTATAGTGAAGATGTGTTTATAGTAAAGATGTGTGTATAGTGAAGATGTGTGTATAGTGAAGATGTGTTTATAGTGAAGATGTGTGTATAGTGAAGATGTGTGTATAGTGAAGATGTGTGTAGTGAAGATGTGTGTAGTGAAGATGTGTGTATAGTGAAGATGTGTATATAGTGAAGATGTGTATATAGTGAAGATGTTTGTATAGTGAAGATGTGTGTATAGTGAAGATGTGTGTATAGTGAAGATGTATGTATAGTGAAGATGTGTGTATAGTGAAGATGTGTGTAGTGAAGATGTGTGTAGTGAAGATGTATGTGTAGTGAAGATGTATGTGTAGTGAAGATGTGTGTATAGTGAAGATGTGTGTAGTGAAGATGTGTGTATAGTGAAGATGTGTATATAGTGAAGATGTGTATATAGTGAAGATGTTTGTATAGTGAAGATGTGTGTATAGTGAAGATGTGTGTATAGTGAAGATGTGTGTAGTGAAGATGTGTGTAGTGAAGATGTGTGTATAGTGAAGATGTGTGTATAGTGAAGATGTGTGTAGTGAAGATGTGTGTAGTGAAGATGTGTGTATAGTGAAGATGTGTATATAGTGAAGATGTGTATATAGTGAAGATGTTTGTATAGTGAAGATGTGTGTATAGTGAAGATGTGTGTATAGTGAAGATGTGTGTATAGTGAAGATGTATGTATAGTGAAGATGTGTGTATAGTGAAGATGTGTGTAGTGAAGATGTGTGTAGTGAAGATGTATGTGTAGTGAAGATGTATGTGTAGTGAAGATGTGTGTATAGTGAAGATGTGTGTAGTGAAGATGTGTGTATAGTGAAGATGTGTGTAGTGAAGATGTGTGTATAGTAAAGATGTGTGTATAGTGATGATATGTGAATAGTGAAGATGTGTGTATAGTGAAGATGTGTGTATAGTGAAGATGTGTGTATAGTGAAGATATGTGTAGTGAAGATGTGTGTATAGTGAAGATGTGTGTATAGTGAAGATGTGTGTATAGTGAAGATGTGTTTATAGTGAAGATGTGTGTATAGTGAAGATGTGTGTATAGTGAAGATGTGTGTATAGTGAAGAAGTGTGTATAGTGAAGATTTGTGTATAGTGAAGATGTATGTATAGTGAAGATGTGTGTATAGTGAAGATGTGTGTAGTGAAGATGTGTGTATAGTGAAGATGTGTGTATAGTGAAGATGTGTGTATAGTGAAGATGTGTGTATAGTGAAGATGTGTGTAGTGAAGATGTGTGTAGTGAAGATGTATGTGTAGTGAAGATGTATGTGTAGTGAAGATGTGTGTATAGTGAAGATGTGTGTAGTGAAGATGTGTGTATAGTGAAGATGTGTGTATAGTGAAGATGTTTGTATAGTGAATATGTTTGTATAGTGAAGATGTGTGTATAGTGAAGATGTGTGTATAGTGAAGATGTGTGTATAGTGAAGATGTGTGTATAGTGAAGATGTGTGTATAGTGAAGATGTGGGTAGTGAAGATGTATGTATAGTGAAGATGTGTATATAGTGAAGATGTTTGTTTAGTGAAGATGTGTGTATAGTGAAGATGTGTATATAGTGAAGATGTTTGTATAGTGAAGATGTGTGTATAGTGAAGATGTGTGTAGTGAAGATGTGTGTAGTGAAGATGTGTGTGTAGTGAAGATGTTTGTGTAGTGAAGATGTGTGTGTAGTGAAGATGTTTGTATAGTGAAGATGTGTGTATAGTGAAAATGTTTGTATAGTGAAGATGTGTGTATAGTGAAGATGTATGTATAGTGAAGATCTGTGTATAGTGAAGATGTGTGTATAGTGAAGATGTGTGTATAGTGAAGATGTGTTTATAGTAAAGATGTGTGTATAGTGAAGATGTGTGTATAGTGAAGATGTGTTTATAGTGAAGATGTGTGTATAGTGAAGATGTGTGTATAGTGAAGATGTGTGTAGTGAAGATGTGTGTAGTGAAGATGTGTGTATAGTGAAGATGTGTATATAGTGAAGATGTGTATATAGTGAAGATGTTTGTATAGTGAAGATGTGTGTATAGTGAAGATGTGTGTATAGTGAAGATGTATGTATAGTGAAGATGTGTGTATAGTGAAGATGTGTGTAGTGAAGATGTGTGTAGTGAAGATGTATGTGTAGTGAATATGTATGTGTAGTGAAGATGTGTGTATAGTGAAGATGTGTGTAGTGAAGATGTGTGTATAGTGAAGATGTGTATATAGTGAAGATGTGTATATAGTGAAGATGTTTGTATAGTGAAGATGTGTGTATAGTGAAGATGTGTGTATAGTGAAGATGTGTGTAGTGAAGATGTGTGTAGTGAAGATGTGTGTATAGTGAAGATGTGTGTATAGTGAAGATGTGTGTAGTGAAGATGTGTGTAGTGAAGATGTGTGTATAGTGAAGATGTGTATATAGTGAAGATGTGTATATAGTGAAGATGTTTGTATAGTGAAGATGTGTGTATAGTGAAGATGTGTGTATAGTGAAGATGTGTGTATAGTGAAGATGTATGTATAGTGAAGATGTGTGTATAGTGAAGATGTGTGTAGTGAAGATGTGTGTAGTGAAGATGTATGTGTAGTGAAGATGTATGTGTAGTGAAGATGTGTGTATAGTGAAGATGTGTGTAGTGAAGATGTGTGTATAGTGAAGATGTGTGTAGTGAAGATGTGTGTATAGTAAAGATGTGTGTATAGTGATGATATGTGAATAGTGAAGATGTGTGTATAGTGAAGATGTGTGTATAGTGAAGATGTGTGTATAGTGAAGATATGTGTAGTGAAGATGTGTGTATAGTGAAGATGTGTGTATAGTGAAGATGTGTGTATAGTGAAGATGTGTTTATAGTGAAGATGTGTGTATAGTGAAGATGTGTGTATAGTGAAGATGTGTGTATAGTGAAGAAGTGTGTATAGTGAAGATTTGTGTATAGTGAAGATGTATGTATAGTGAAGATGTGTGTATAGTGAAGATGTGTGTAGTGAAGATGTGTGTAGTGAAGATGTATGTGTAGTGAAGATGTATGTGTAGTGAAGATGTGTGTATAGTGAAGATGTGTGTAGTGAAGATGTGTGTATAGTGAAGATGTGTGCATAGTGAAGATGTTTGTATAGTGAAGATGTTTGTATAGTGAAGATGTGTGTATAGTGAAGATGTGTGTATAGTGAAGATGTGTGTATAGTGAAGATGTGTGAATAGTGAAGATGTGTGTATAGTGAAGATATGTGTAGTGAAGATGTATGTATAGTGAAGATGTGTATATAGTGAAGATGTGTATATAGTGAAGATGTGTGTATAGTGAAGATGTATGTATAGTGAAGATGTGTGTATAGTGAAGATGTGTGTAGTGAAGATGTGTGTAGTGAAGATGTATGTGTAGTGAAGATGTATGTGTAGTGAAGATGTGTGTATAGTGAAGATGTGTGTAGTGAAGATGTGTGTATAGTGAAGATGTGTGTATAGTGAAGATGTTTGTATAGTGAATATGTTTGTATAGTGAAGATGTGTGTATAGTGAAGATGTGTGTATAGTGAAGATGTGTGTATAGTGAAAATGTGTGTATAGTGAAGATGTGTGTATAGTGAAGATGTGTGTAGTGAAGATGTATGTATAGTGAAGATGTGTATATAGTGAAGATGTTTGTATAGTGAAGATGTGTGTATAGTGAAGATGTTTGTAGTGAAGATGTGTGTAGTGAAGATGTGTGTGTAGTGAAGATGTTTGTGTAGTGAAGATGTTGTGTAGTGAAGATGTGTGTGTAGTGAAGATGTGTGTATAGTGAAGATGTGTGTATAGTGAAGATGTGTGTAGTGAAGATGTGTGTATAGTGAAGATGTGTGTATAGTGAAGATGTGTGTATAGTGAAGATGTGTTTATAGTGAAGATGTGTGTATAGTGAAGATGTGTGTATAGTGAAGATGTATGTATAGTGAAGATGTGTGTATAGTGAAGATGTGTGTATAGTGAAGATGTGTGTAGTGAAGATGTGTGTAGTGAAGATGTGTGTATAGTGAAGATGTGTATATAGTGAATATGTGAATATAGTGATGATGTTTGTATAGTGAAGATGTGTGTATAGTGAAGATGTATGTATAGTGAAGATGTGTGTATAGTGAAGATGTGTGTATAGTGATGATGTGTGTATAGTGAAGATGTGTGTAGTGAAGATGTGTGTAGTGAAGATGTATGTGTAGTGAAGATGTATGTGTAGTGAAGATGTGTGTATAGTGAAGATGTGTGTAGTGAAGATGTGCGTATAGTGAAGATGTGTGTATAGTGAAGATGTTTGTATAGTGAAGATGTGTGTATAGTGAAGATGTGTGTATAGTGAAGATGTGTGTATAGTGAAGATGTGTGTATAGTGAAGATGTGTGTATAGTGAAGATGTGTGTATAGTGAAGATGTGTGTAGTGAAGATGTATGTATAGTGAAGATGTGTATATAGTGAAGATGTGTGTATAGTGAAGATGTGTGTATAGTGAGGATGTGTGTAGTAAAGATGTGTTTAGTGAAGATGATTGCATAGTGAAGATGTGTGTATAGTGAAGATGTGTGTATAGTGAAGATTTGTGTATAGTGAAGATGTGTGTATAGTGAAGATGTGTGTATAGTGAAGATGTTTATATAGTGAAGATGTTTGTATAGTGAAGATGTGTGTATAGTGAAGATGTGTGTAGTGAAGATGTGTAACATGAAGATGTGTGTGTAGTGAAGATGTTTGTGTTGTGTAGATGTGTGTGTAGTGAAGATGTGTGTAGTGAAGATGTGTGTATAGTGAAGATGTGTATAGTGAAGATGTGTGTATAGTGAAGATGTGTGTAGTGAAGATGTGTGTATAGTGAAGATGTGTGTAGTGAAGATGTGTGTATAGTGAAGATGTGTGTATAGTGAAGATGTGTTTATAGTAAAGATGTGTGTATAGTGAAGATGTGTGTATAGTGAAGATGTGTGTATAGTGAAGATGTGTTTATAGTGAAGATGTGTGTATAGTGAAGATGTGTGTATAGTGAAGATGTGTGTAGTGAAGATGTGTGTAGTGAAGATGTGTGTATAGTGAAGATGTGTATATAGTGAAGATGTGTATATAGTGAAGATGTTTGTATAGTGAAGATGTGTGTATAGTGAAGATGTGTGTATAGTGAAGATGTGTGTATAGTGAAGATGTATGTATAGTGAAGATGTGTGTATAGTGAAGATGTGTGTAGTGAAGATGTGTGTAGTGAAGATGTATGTGTAGTGAAGATGTATGTGTAGTGAAGATGTGTGTATAGTGAAGATGTGTGTAGTGAAGATGTGTGTATAGTGAAGATGTGTGTAGTGAAGATGTGCGTATAGTAAAGATGTGTGTATAGTGATGATATGTGAATAGTGAAGATGTGTGTATAGTGAAGATGTGTGTATAGTGAAGATGTGTGTATAGTGAAGATGTGTGTAGTGAAGATGTGTGTATAGTGAAGATGTGTGTATAGTGAAGATGTGTGTATAGTGAAGATGTGTTTATAGTGAAGATGTGTGTATAGTGAAGATGTGTGTATAGTGAAGATGTGTGTATAGTGAAGAAGTGTGTATAGTGAAGATGTGTGTATAGTGAAGATGTGTGTATAGTGAAGATGTGTGTAGTGAAGATGTGTGTAGTGAAGATGTGTGTATAATGAAGATGTGTATATAGTGAAGATGTGTATATAGTGAAGATGTTTGTATAGTGAAGATGTGTGTATAGTGAAGATGTGTGTATAGTGAAGATGTGTGTATAGTGAAGATGTATGTATAGTGAAGATGTGTGTATAGTGAAGATGTGTGTAGTGAAGATGTGTGTAGTGAAGATGTATGTGTAGTGAAGATGTATGTGTAGTGAAGATGTGTGTATAGTGAAGATGTGTGTAGTGAAGATGTGTGTATAGTGAAGATGTGTGTATAGTGAAGATGTTTGTATAGTGAAGATGTTTGTATAGTGAAGATGTGTGTATAGTGAAGATGTGTATATAGTGAAGATGTGTGTATAGTGAAGATGTGTGTATAGTGAAGATGTGTATATAGTGAAGATGTGTGTATAGTGAAGATGTGTGTATGGTGAAGATGTGTGTATAGTGAAGATGTGTGTATAGTGAAGATGTATGTATAGTGAAGATATGTGTATAGTGAAGATGTGTGTAGTGAAGATGTGTGTAGTGAAGATGTATGTGTAGTGAAGATGTATGTGTAGTGAAGATGTGTGTATAGTGAAGATGTGTATAGTGAAGATGTGTGTATAGTGAAGATGTGTGTATAGTGAAGATGTTTGTATAGTGAATATGTTTGTATAGTGAAGATGTGTGTATAGTGAAGATGTGTGTATAGTGAATATGTGTGTATAGTGAAAATGTGTGTATAGTGAAGATGTGTGTATAGTGAAGATATGTGTAGTGAAGATGTATATATAGTGAAGATGTGTATATAGTGAAGATGTTTGTATAGTGAAGATGTGTGTATAGTGAAGATGTGTGTAGTGAAGATGTGTGTAGTGAAGATGTGTGTGTAGTGAAGATGTTTGTGTAGTGAAGATGTTTGTGTAGTGAAGATGTGTGTGTAGTGAAGATGTGTGTATAGTGAAGATGTGTGTATAGTGAAGATGTGTGTAGTGAAGATGTGTGTATAGTGAAGATGTGTGTATAGTGAAGATGTGTGTATAGTGAAGATGTGTTTATAGTAAAGATGTGTGTATAGTGAAGATGTGTGTATAGTGAAGATGTATGTATAGTGAAGATGTGTGTATAGTGAAGATGTGTGTATAGTGAAGATGTGTGTAGTGAAGATGTGTGTTACTCGCCACTCATTACTCGCCACTCGTTACTCGCCACTCGCAACTCGAAACTCATTACTCGCCACTCGCCACTCATTACTCGCCACTCATTACTCGCCACTCATTACTCGCCACTCATTACTCGCCACTCGCCACTAATTACTCGCCACTCGCCACTCGCCACTCATTACTCGCCACTCACCACTCATTACTCATCACTCGCCACTTCCCACTCGCCACTCGCCACTCATTACTCGCCACTCATTACTCGCCACTCATTACTCGCCACTCGCCACTCGCCACTAATTACTCGCCACTCGCCACTCGCCACTCATTACTCGCCACTCACCACTTATTGCTCATCACTCGCCACTTCCCACTCGCCACTCGCCACTCATTACTCGCCACTCATTACTCGCCACTCATTACTGGCCACTCATTACTCGCCACTCGCCACTCATTACTCGCCATTCGCTATTCTTTACTCGCCACTCATTACTCGCCACTCATTACTCGCCACTCATTACTCGCCACTCATTACTCGCCACTCATTACTCACCACTCGTTACTCGCAGCTCGCCACTCGCCACTCGAAACTCATTACTCGCCACTCGCCACTCATTACTCGCCACTCATTACTCGCCACACATTACTTGCCACTCGCCACTCATTACTCGCCACTCATTACTCGCCACTCGCCACTCATTACTCACCACTCATTACTCGCCACTCATTACTCGCCACTCGCCACTCATTACTCACCACTCATTACTCGCCACTCATTACTCGCCACTCGCCACTCATTACTCGCCACTCATTACTCTTTACTCGCCACTCATTTCTCGCCACTCATTACTCGCCACTCATTACTCGCCACTCATTACTCGCCACTCGCCACTTATTACTCGCCACTCATTACTGGTGAGTAATGGGTGGCGAGTGTTGAGTGGCGAGTAATGAGTGGCGAGTAATGAGTGGCGAGTAATAAGTGGCGAGTAATGAGTGGCGAGTAATGAGTGGCGAGTGGGGAGTAATGAGTGGCGAGTGGCGAGTGGCGAGTAATGAGTGGCGAGTAATGAGTGGCGAGTAATGAGTGGCGAGTAATGAGTAATGAGTGGCATGTAATGAGTGGCGAGTGTTGAGTGGCGAGTAATGAGTGGCGAGTAATGAGTGGCGAGTAATGAGTGGCGAGTGGCGAGTAATGAGTGGCGAGTAAAGAGTGGCGAGTAATGAGTGGCGAGTGGCGAGTAATGAGTGGCGAGTAATGAGTGGCGAGTAATGAGTGGCGAGTAATGAGTGGCGAGTAATGAGTGGCGAGTAATGAGTGGCGAGTGGCGAGTAATGAGTGGCGAGTGGCGAGTAATGAGTGGCGAGTAATGAGTGGCGAGTAATGAGTGGCGAGTAATGAGTGGCGAGTGGCGAGTGGGGAGTGGCGAGTGGCGAGTAATGAGTGGGGAGTGGCGAGTAATGAGTGGCGAGTGGCGAGTGGTGAGTAAAGAGTGGCGAGTGGCGAGTAATGAGTGGCGAGTAATGAGTGGCGAGTGGCGAGTAATGAGTTTCAAGTGGCGAGTGGCGAGTAACGAGTGGCGAGTAATGAGTGGTGAGTAATGAGTGGCGATTAATGAGTGGCGAGTAATGAGTGGCGAGTAATGAGTGGCGAGTAAAGAGTGGCGAATGGCGAGTAATGAGTGGCGAGTGGCGAGTAATGAGTGGCCAGTAATGAGTGGCGAGTAATTAGTGGCGAGTAATGAGTGGGGAGTGGCGAGTGTGGAGTGCAAATGACGAGTAATGAGTGGTGAGTGGCGAGTAGTGAGTGGCGAGTGGCGAGTGGCGAGTAATTAGTGGCGAGTGGCAAGTGGCGAGTAATGAGTGGCGAGTAATGAGTGGCGAGTGGCGAGTAATGAGTTTCGTGTGGCGAGTGGCGAGTGGCGAGTAACGAGTGGCGAGTAATGAGTGACGAGTAATGAGTGGCAAGTAATGAGTGGCGAGTAATGAGTGGCGAGTGGCGAGTAATGAGTTTCGAGTGGCGAGTGGCGAGTAATGAGTGGCAAATGGCGAGTAATGAGTGGCGAGTAATGAGTGGCGAGTAATGAGTGGCGAGTAATGAGTGGCGAGTAATGAGTGGCGAGTAATGAGTGGTGAGTGGCGAGTAATGAGTGGCAAGTGGCGAGTGGCGAGTAAAGAGTGGCGAGTAATGAGTGGCGAGTGGCAAGTAATGAGTGGCAAGTAATGAGTGGTGAGTAATGGGTGGCGAGTGTTGAGTGGCGAGTAATGAGTGGCGAGTGGCGAGTGGCGAGTAATGAGTGGCAAGTAATGAGTGGCGAGTATTGAGTGGCGAGTGGCGAGTAATGAGTTGCGAGTGGCGAGTGGCGAGTAATGAGTGGCGAGTAATGAGTGGCAAGTAATGAGTGGCGAGTAATGAGTAATGAGTGGCAAGTAATGAGTGGCGAGTGTTGAGTGGCGAGTAATGAGTGGCGAGTAATGAGTGGCGAGTAATGAGTGGCGAGTGGCGAGTAATGAGTGGCGAGTAATGAGTGGCGAGTAATGAGTGGCGAGTGGCGAGTAATGAGTGGCGAGTGGCGAGTAATGAGTGGCGAGTAATGAGTGGCGAGTAATGAGTGGCGAGTGGCGAGTGGGGAGTGGCGAGTGGCGAGTAATGAGTGGTGAGTGGCGAGTAATGAGTGGCGAGTGGCGAGTGGCGAGTAAAGAGTGGCGAGTAGCGAGTAATGAGTGGCGAGTGGCGAGTGGCGAGTAATGAGTTTCGAGTGGCGAGTGGCGAGTGGCGAGTAACGAGTGGCGAGTAATGAGTGGCGAGTAATGAGTGGCGAGTAATGAGTGGCAAGTAATGAGTGGCGAGTGGCAAGTGGTGAGTAATGAGTGGCGAGTAATGAGTGACGAGTGGCGAGTAATGAGTGGCGAGTAATGAGTGGCGAGTAATGAGTGGCGAGTAATGAGTGGCGAGTAATGAGTGGCGAGTAATGAGTGGCGAGTAATGAGTGGTGAGTGGCGAGTAATGAGTGGCAAGTGGCGAGTGGCGAGTAATGAGTGGCGAGTATTGAGTGGCGAGTGGCAAGTAATGAGTGGCAAGTAATGAGTGGTGAGTAATGGGTGGCGAGTGTTGAGTGGCGAGTAATGAGTGGCGAGTGGCGAGTGGCGAGTAATGAGTGTCGAGTAATGAGTGGTGAGTATTGAGTGGCGAGTAATGAGTGGCAAGTAATGAGTGGCGAGTAATGAGTGGCGAGTAATGAGTGGCGAGTGGCGAGTAATGAGTGGCAAGTAATGAGTGGTGAGTAATGAGTTACATGCCACTCATTACTCATTACTCGCCACTCATTACTCGCCACTCATTACTCGCCACTCATTACTCGCCACTCGCCACTCATTACTCGCGACTCGCCACTCAATACTCGCCACTCATTACTTGCCACTCATTACTCGCCACTCGCCACTTGCCACTCATTACTCGCCACTCAACACTCGCCACCCATTACTCACCACTCATTACTTGCCACTCATTACTTGCCACTCGCCACTCATTACTCGCCACTCATTACTCGCCACTCGCCACTTGCCACACATTGCTCGCCACTCACCACTCATTACTCGCCTCTCATTACTCGCCACTCATTACTCGCCACTCATTACCTGCCACTCATTACTCGCCACTCATTACTCGCCACTCGCCACTCATTACTCGCCACTCGCCACTCGAAACTCATTACTCGCCACTCGCCACTCATTACTCGCCACTCATTACTCGCCACTCATTACTCGCCACTCATTACTCGCCACTCATTACTCGCCACTCATTACTCGCCACTCATTACTGGCCACTCATTACTCGCCACTCGCCACTCATTACTCGCCATTCGCCACTCTTTACTCGCCACTCATTACTCGCCACTCATTACTCGCCACTCATTACTCGCCACTCATTACTCACCACTCATTACTCGCCACTCGTTACTCGCCACTCGCCACTCGCCACTCGCCACTTGAAACTCATTACTCGCCACTCGCCACTCATTACTCGCCACTCATTACTCGCCACTCATTACTCGCCACTCGCCACTCTTTACTCACCACTCGCCACTCGCCACTCATTACTCGCCATTCACCACTCATTACTCGCCACTCGCCACTCCCCACTCGCCACTCGCCACTCATTACTCGCCACTCATTACTCGCCACTCATTACTCGCCACTCGTTACTCGCCACTCGCCACTCGCCACACGAAACTCATTACTCGCCACTCGCCACTCATTACTCGCCACTCATTACTCGCCACTCATTACTCGCCACTTGCCACTCGCCACTAATTACTCGCCACTCGCCACTCGCCACTCACTACTCGCCACTCACCACTCATTACTCGTCATTTGCACTCCACACTCGCCACTCGCCACTCATTACTCGCCACTCATTACTCGCCACTCATTACTGGCCACTCATTACTCGCCACTCGCCACTCATTACTCGCCATTCGCCACTCTTTACTCGCCACTCATTACTCGCCACTCATTACTCGCCACTCATTACTCGCCACTCGCCACTCGCCACTCGCCACTTGAAACTCATTACTCGCCACTCGCCACTCATTACTCGCCACTCATTACTCGCCACTCATTACTCGCCACTCGCCACTCTTTACTCGCCACTCGCCACTCTTTACTCGCCACTCGCCACTCGCCACTCATTACTCGCCACTCACCACTCATTACTCGCCACTCGCCACTCCCCACTCGCCACTCGCATCTCATTACTCGCCACTCATTACTCGCCACTCATTACTCGCCACTCATTACTCGCCACGTGCCACTCATTACTCGCCACTCGCCACTCATTACTCACCACTCATTACTCGTCACTCATTACTCGCCACTCATTACTCGCCACTCATTACTCGCCACTCATTACTCGCCACTCGTTACTCACCACTCGCCACTTACCACTCGAAACTCATTACTCGCCACTCGCCACTTATTACTCGCCACTCATTACTCGCCACTCATTACTCGCCACTCGCCACTCGCAACTAATTACTCGTCTCTCACCACTCGTCACTCATTACTCGCCACTCACCACTCATTACTTGTCACTCGCCACTCCCTACTCGCCACTCGCCACTCATTACTCGCCACTCATTACTCGCCACTCATTACTGGCCACTCATTACTCGCCACTCGCCACTCATTACTCGCCATTCGCCATTCTTTACTCGCCACTCATTACTTGCCACTCATTACTCGCCACTCATTACTCGCCACACATTACTCGCCACTCATTACTCGCCACTCATTACTCGCCACTTGCTACTCGCCACTCGAAACTCATTACTCGCCACTCGCCACTCATTACTCGCCACTCATTACTCGCCACTCATTACTCGCCACTCGCCACTCTTTACTCGCCACTCGCCACTCGCCACTCACCACTCATTACTCGCCACTCGCCACTCCCCACTCGCCACTCGCCACTCATTACTCGCCACTCATTACTCGCCACTCATTACTCGCCACTCATTACTCGCCACTCGCCACTCATTACTCGCCACTCGCCACTCATTACTCGCCACTCATTACTCGCCACTCATTACTCGCCACTCGCCACTCATCACTCGCCACTCATTACTCGCCACTCAACACTCGCCACTCATTACTTGCCACTCATTACTCATTACTCGCCACTCATTACTCGCCACTCATTACTCGCCACTCATTACTCGCCACTCGCCACTCGCCACTCATTACTCGCCACTTGCCACTCAATACTCGCCACTCATTACTTGCCACTCATTACTCGCCACTCGCCACTCATTACTCGCCACTCAACACTCGCCACCCATTACTCACCACTCATTACTTGCCACTCATTACTTGCCACTCGCCACTCATTACTCGCCACTCATTACTCGCCACTCACCACTTGCCACTCATTACTCACCACTCACCACTCATTACTCGCCACTCATTACTCGCCACTCATTACTCGCCATTCATTACTCGCCACTCATTACTCGCCACTCGCCACTCATTACTTGCCATTCGCCACTCGAAAATCATTACTTGCCACTCGCCACTCATTACTCGCCACTCATTACTCGCCACTCATTACTCGCCACTCATTACTCGCCACTCGTTACTCGCCACTCGCCACTCGCCACTCGAAACTCATTATTCGCCACTCGCCACTCATTACTCGCCACTCATTACTCGCCACTCACTACTCACCACTTGCCACTCGTCACTAATTACTCGCCACTCGCCACTCGCCACTCACTACTCGCCACTCACCACTCATTACTCGTCATTTGCACTCCCCACTCGCCACTCGCCACTCATTACTCGCCACTCATTACTCGCCACTCATTACTCGCCACTCATTACTCGCCACTCGTTACTCGCCACTCGCCACTCGCCACTCGAAACTCATTATTCGCCACTCCCCACTCGCCACTCGCCACTCATTACTCGCCACTCATTACTCGCCACTCATTACTGGCCACTCATTACTCGCCACTCGCCACTCATTACTCGCCATTCGCCACTCTTTACTCGCCACTCATTACTCGCCACTCATTACTCGCCACTCATTACTCGCCACTCATTACTCGTCACTCATTACCCGCCACTCGTTACTCGCCACTCGCCACTTGAAACTCATTACTCGCCACTCGCCACTCATTACTCGCCACTCATTACTCGCCACTCATTACTCGCCACTCGCCACTCTTTACTCACCAATCGCCACTCGCCACTCATTACTCGCCACTCACCACTCATTACTCGCAACTCCCCACTCGCCACTCGCCACTCATTACTCGCCACTCATTACTCGCCACTCATTACTCGCCACTCATTACTCGCCACTCGCCACTCATTACTCGCCACTCGCCACTCATTACTCGCCACTCATTACTCGCCACTCATTACTCGCCACTCAACACTCGCCACTCATTACTTGCCACTCATTACTCATTACTCGCCACTCATTACTCGCCACTCATTACTCGCCACTCATTACTCGCCACTCGCCACTCGCAACTCATTACTCGCCACTCAACACTCGCCACCCATTACTCACCACTCATTACTTGCCACTCATTACTTGCCACTCGCCACTCATTACTCGCCACTCATTACTCGCCACTCGCCACTTGCCACTCATTGCTCGCCACTCACCACTCATTACTCGCCTCTCATTACTCGCCACTCATTACTCGCCACTCATTACCTGCCACTCATTACTCGCCACTCATTACTCGCCACTCGCCACTCATTACTCGCCACTCGCCACTCGAAACTCATTACTCGCCACTCGCCACTCATTACTCGCCACTCATTACTCGCCACTCATTACTCGCCACTCATTACTCGCCACTCGTTACTCGCCACTCGCCACTCGCCACACGAAACTCATTACTCGCCACTAGCCACTCATTACTCGCCACTCATTACTCGCCACTCATTACTTGCCACTTGCCACTCGCCACTAATTACTCGCCACTCGCCATTCGCCACTCACTACTCGCCACTCACCACTCATTACTCGTCATTTGCACTCCACACTCGCCACTCGCCACTCATTACTCGCCACTCATTACTCGCCACTCATTACTGGCCACTCATTACTCGCCACTCGCCACTCATTACTCGCCATTCGCCACTCTTTACTCGCCACTCATTACTCGCCACTCATTACTCGCCACTCATTACTCGCCACTCATTACTCACCACTCATTACTCGCCACTCGTTACTCGCCACTCGCCACTTGCCACTCGCCACTTGAAACTCATTACTCGCCACTCGCCACTCATTACTCGCCACTCATTACTCGCCACTCATTACTCGCCACTCGCCACTCTTTACTCACCACTCGCCACTCGCCACTCATTACTCGCCATTCACCACTCATTACTTGCCACTCGCCACTCCCCACTCGCCACTCGCCACTCATTACTCGCCACTCATTACTCGTCACTCATTACTCGCCACTCGTTACTCGCCACTCGCCACTCGCCACACGAAACTCATTACTCGCCACTCGCCACTCATTACTCGCCACTCATTACTCGCCACTCATTACTCGCCACTTGCCACTCGCCACTAATTACTCGCCACTCGCCACTCGCCACTCACTACTCGCCACTCACCACTCATTACTCGTCATTTGCACTCCACACTCGCCACTCGCCACTCATTACTCGCCACTCATTACTCGCCACTCATTACTGGCCACTCATTACTCGCCACTCGCCACTCATTACTCGCCATTCGCCACTCTTTACTCGCCACTCATTACTCGCCACTCATTACTCGCCACTCATTACTCGCCACTCTTTACTCACCACTCGCCACTCGTTACTCGCCACTCGCCACTCGCCACTCGCCACTTGAAACTCATTACTCGCCACTCGCCACTCATTACTCGCCACTCATTACTCGCCACTCATTACTCGCCACTCGCCACTCTTTACTCGCCACTCGCCACTCTTTACTCGCCACTCGCCACTCGCCACTCATTACTCGCCACTCACCACTCATTACTCGCCACTCGCCACTCCCCACTCGCCACTCGCATCTCATTACTCGCCACTCATTACTCGCCACTCATTACTCGCCACTCATTACTCGCCACGTGCCACTCATTACTCGCCACTCGCCACTCATTACTCACCACTCATTACTCGTCACTCATTACTCGCCACTCATTACTCGCCACTCATTACTCGCCACTCATTACTCGCCACTCGTTACTCACCACTCGCCACTTACCACTCGAAACTCATTACTCGCCACTCGCCACTTATTACTCGCCACTCATTACTCGCCACTCATTACTCGCCACTCGCCACTCGCAACTAATTACTCGTCTCTCACCACTCGTCACTCATTACTCGCCACTCATTACTCGCCACTCATTACTCGCCACTCGCCACTCATTACTCGCCACTCGCCACTCATTACTCGCCACTCATTACTCGCCACTCATTACTCGCCACTCGCCACTCATCACTCGCCACTCATTACTCGCCACTCAACACTCGCCACTCATTACTTGCCACTCATTACTCATTACTCGCCACTCATTACTCGCCACTCATTACTCGCCACTCATTACTCGCCACTCGCCACTCGCCACTCATTACTCGCCACTTGCCACTCAATACTCGCCACTCATTACTTGCCACTCATTACTCGCCACTCGCCACTCATTACTCGCCACTCAACACTCGCCACCCATTACTCACCACTCATTACTTGCCACTCATTACTTGCCACTCGCCACTCATTACTCGCCACTCATTACTCGCCACTCACCACTTGCCACTCATTACTCACCACTCACCACTCATTACTCGCCACTCATTACTCGCCACTCATTACTCGCCACTCATTACTCGCCACTCATTACTCGCCACTCGCCACTCATTACTTGCCACTCGCCACTCGAAAATCATTACTTGCCACTCGCCACTCATTACTCGCCACTCATTACTCGCCACTCATTACTCGCCACTCATTACTCGCCACTCGTTACTCGCCACTCGCCACTCGCCACTCGAAACTCATTATTCGCCACTCGCCACTCATTACTCGCCACTCATTACTCGCCACTCACTACTCACCACTTGCCACTCGTCACTAATTACTCGCCACTCGCCACTCGCCACTCACTACTCGCCACTCACCACTCATTACTCGTCATTTGCACTCCCCACTCGCCACTCGCCACTCATTACTCGCCACTCATTACTCGCCACTCATTACTCGCCACTCATTACTCGCCACTCGTTACTCGCCACTCGCCACTCGCCACTCGAAACTCATTATTCGCCACTCCCCACTCGCCACTCGCCACTCATTACTCGCCACTCATTACTCGCCACTCATTACTGGCCACTCATTACTCGCCACTCGCCACTCATTACTCGCCATTCGCCACTCTTTACTCGCCACTCATTACTCGCCACTCATTACTCGCCACTCATTACTCGCCACTCATTACTCGTCACTCATTACCCGCCACTCGTTACTCGCCACTCGCCACTTGAAACTCATTACTCGCCACTCGCCACTCATTACTCGCCACTCATTACTCGCCACTCATTACTCGCCACTCGCCACTCTTTACTCACCAATCGCCTCTCGCCACTCATTACTCGCCACTCACCACTCATTACTCGCAACTCCCCACTCGCCACTCGCCACTCATTACTCGCCACTCATTACTCGCCACTCATTACTCGCCACTCATTACTCGCCACTCGCCACTCATTACTCGCCACTCGCCACTCATTACTCGCCACTCATTACTCGCCACTCATTACTCGCCACTCAACACTCGCCACTCATTACTTGCCACTCATTACTCATTACTCGCCACTCATTACTCGCCACTCATTACTCGCCACTCATTACTCGCCACTCGCCACTCGCAACTCATTACTCGCCACTCAACACTCGCCACCAATTACTCACCACTCATTACTTGCCACTCATTACTTGCCACTCGCCACTCATTACTCGCCACTCATTACTCGCCACTCGCCACTTGCCACTCATTGCTCGCCACTCACCACTCATTACTCGCCTCTCATTACTCGCCACTCATTACTCGCCACTCATTACCTGCCACTCATTACTCGCCACTCATTACTCGCCACTCGCCACTCATTACTCGCCACTCGCCACTCATTACTCGCCACTCGCCACTCGAAACTCATTACTCGCCACTCATTACTCGCCACTCATTACTCGCCACTCATTACTCGCCACTCGTTACTCGCCACTCGCCACTCGCCACACGAAACTCATTACTCGCCACTAGCCACTCATTACTCGCCACTCATTACTCGCCACTCATTACTTGCCACTTGCCACTCGCCACTAATTACTCGCCACTCGCCATTCGCCACTCACTACTCGCCACTCACCACTCATTACTCGTCATTTGCACTCCACACTCGCCACTCGCCACTCATTACTCGCCACTCATTACTCGCCACTCATTACTGGCCACTCATTACTCGCCACTCGCCACTCATTACTCGCCATTCGCCACTCTTTACTCGCCACTCATTACTCGCCACTCATTACTCGCCACTCATTACTCGCCACTCATTACTCACCACTCATTACTCGCCACTCGTTACTCGCCACTCGCCACTTGCCACTCGCCACTTGAAACTCATTACTCGCCACTCGCCACTCATTACTCGCCACTCATTACTCGCCACTCATTACTCGCCACTCGCCACTCTTTACTCACCACTCGCCACTCGCCACTCATTACTCGCCATTCACCACTCATTACTCGCCACTCGCCACTCCCCACTCGCCACTCGCCACTCATTACTCGCCACTCATTACTCGTCACTCATTACTCGCCACTCGTTACTCGCCACTCGCCACTCGCCACACGAAACTCATTACTCGCCACTCGCCACTCATTACTCGCCACTCATTACTCGCCACTCATTACTCGCCACTTGCCACTCGCCACTAATTACTCGCCACTCGCCACTCGCCACTCACTACTCGCCACTCACCACTCATTACTCGTCATTTGCACTCCACACTCGCCACTCGCCACTCATTACTCGCCACTCATTACTCGCCACTCATTACTGGCCACTCATTACTCGCCACTCGCCACTCATTACTCGCCATTCGCCACTCTTTACTCGCCACTCATTACTCGCCACTCATTACTCGCCACTCATTACTCGCCACTCTTTACTCACCACTCGCCACTCGTTACTCGCCACTCGCCACTCGCCACTCGCCACTTGAAACTCATTACTCGCCACTCGCCACTCATTACTCGCCACTCATTACTCGCCACTCATTACTCGCCACTCGCCACTCTTTACTCGCCACTCGCCACTCGCCACTCATTACTCGCCACTCACCACTCATTACTCGCCACTCGCCACTCCCCACTCGCCACTCGCATCTCATTACTCGCCACTCATTACTCGCCACTCATTACTCGCCACTCATTACTCGCCACTCGCCACTCATTACTCGCCACTCGCCACTCATTACTCACCACTCATTACTCGTCACTCATTACTCGCCACTCATTACTCGCCACTCATTACTCGCCACTCATTACTCGCCACTCGTTACTCACCACTCGCCACTTACCACTCGAAACTCATTACTCGCCACTCGCCACTTATTACTCGCCACTCATTACTCGCCACTCATTACTCGCCACTCGCCACTCGCAACTAATTACTCGTCTCTCACCACTCGTCACTCATTACTCGCCACTCACCACTCATTACTTGTCACTCGCCACTCCCTACTCGCCACTCGCCACTCATTACTCGCCACTCATTACTCGCCACTCATTACTGGCCACTCATTACTCGCCACTCGCCACTCATTACTCGCCATTCGCCATTCTTTACTCGCCACTCACTACTTGCCACTCATTACTCGCCACTCATTACTCGCCACACATTACTCGCCACTCATTACTCGCCACTCATTACTCGCCACTTGCTACTCGCCACTCGAAACTCATTACTCGCCACTCGCCACTCATTACTCGCCACTCATTACTCGCCACTCATTACTCGCCACTCGCCACTCTTTACTCGCCACTCGCCACTCGCCACTCATTACTCGCCACTCACCACTCATTACTCGCCACTCGCCACTCCCCACTCGCCACTCGCCACTCATTACTTGCCACTCATTACTCGCCACTCATTACTCGCCACTCGCCACTCATTACTCGCCACTCGCCACTCATTACTCGCCACTCATTACTCGCCACTCATTACTCGCCACTCGCCACTCATCACTCGCCACTCATTACTCGCCACTCAACACTCGCCACTCATTACTTGCCACTCATTACTCATTACTCGCCACTCATTACTCGCCACTCATTACTCGCCACTCATTACTCGCCACTCGCCACTCGCCACTCATTACTCGCCACTTGCCACTCAATACTCGCCACTCATTACTTGCCACTCATTACTCGCCACTCGCCACTCATTACTCGCCACTCAACACTCGCCACCCATTACTCACCACTCATTACTTGCCACTCATTACTTGACACTCGCCACTCATTACTCGCCACTCATTACTCGCCACTCGCCACTTGCCACTCATTACTCACCACTCACCACTCATTACTCGCCACTCATTACTCGCCACTCATTACTCGCCACTCATTACTCGCCACTCATTACTCGCCACTCGCCACTCATTACTTGCCACTCGCCACTCGAAAATCATTACTTGCCACTCGCCACTCATTACTCGCCACTCATTACTCGCCACTCATTACTCGCCACTCATTACTCGCCACTCGTTACTCGCCACTCGCCACTCGCCACTCGAAACTCATTATTCGCCACTCGCCACTCATTACTCGCCACTCATTACTCGCCACTCATTACTCACCACTTGCCACTCGTCACTAATTACTCGCCACTCGCCACTCGCCACTCACTACTCGCCACTCACCACTCATTACTCGTCATTTGCACTCCCCACTCGCCACTCGCCACTCATTACTCGCCACTCATTACTCGCCACTCATTACTGGCCACTCATTACTCGCCACTCGCCACTCATTACTCGCCATTTGCCACTCTTTACTCGCCACTCATTACTCGCCACTCATTACACGCCACTCATTACTCGCCACTCATTACTCGCCACTCATTACCCGCCACTCGTTACTCGCCACTCGCCACTTGAAACTCATTACTCGCCACTCGCCACTCATTACTCGCCACTCATTACTCGCCACTCATTACTCGCCACTCGCCACTCTTTACTCACCAATCGCCACTCGCCACTCATTACTCGCCACTCACCACTCATTACTCGCAACTCCCCACTCGCCACTCGCCACTCATTACTCGCCACTCATTACTCGCCACTCATTACTCGCCACTCATTACTCGCCACTCGCCACTCATTACTCGCCACTCGCCACTCATTACTCGCCACTCATTACTCGCCACTCATTACTCGCCACTCAACACTCGCCACTCATTACTTGCCACTCATTACTCATTACTCGCCACTCATTACTCGCCACTCATTACTCGCCACTCATTACTCGCCACTCGCCACTCGCAACTCATTACTTGCCACTCAACACTCGCCACCCATTACTCACCACTCATTACTTGCCACTCATTACTTGCCACTCGCCACTCATTACTCGCCACTCATTACTCGCCACTCGCCACTTGCCACTCATTACTCACCACTCACCACTCATTACTCGCCACTCGCCACTCGAAACTCATTACTCGCCACTCGCCACTCATTACTCGCCACTCATTACTCGCCACTCATTACTCGCCACTCATTACTCGCCACTCATTACTCGCCACTCATTACTCACCACTCATTACTCGCCACTCGTTACTCGCCACTCGCCACTCGCCACTCGCCACTTGAAACTCATTACTCGCCACTCGCCACTCATTACTCGCCACTCATTACTCGCCACTCATTACTCGCCACTCGCCACTCTTTACTCACCACTCGCCACTCGCCACTCATTACTCGCCATTCACCACTCATTACTCGCCACTCGCCACTCCCCACTCGCCACTCGCCACTCATTACTCGCCACTCATTACTCGCCACTCATTACTCGCCACTCGTTACTCGCCACTCGCCACTCGCCACACGAAACTCATTACTCGCCACTCGCCACTCATTACTCGCCACTCATTACTCGCCACTCATTACTCGCCACTTGCCACTCGCCACTAATTACTCGCCACTCGCCACTCGCCACTCACTACTCGCCACACACCACTCATTACTCGTCATTTGCACTCCACACTCGCCACTCGCCACTCATTACTCGCCACTCATTACTCGCCACTCATTACTGGCCACTCATTACTCGCCACTCGCCACTCATTACTCGCCATTCGCCACACTTTACTCGCCACTCATTACTCGCCACTCATTACTCGCCACTCATTACTCGCCACTCTTTACTCACCACTCGCCACTCGTTACTCGCCACTCGCCACTCGCCACTCGCCACTTGAAACTCATTACTCGCCACTCGCCACTCATTACTCGCCACTCATTACTCGCCACTCATTACTCGCCACTCGCCACTCTTTACTCGCCACTCGCCACTCATTACTCGCCACTCACCACTCATTACTCGCCACTCGCCACTCCCCACTCGCCACTCGCATCTCATTACTCGCCACTCATTACTCGCCACTCATTGCTCGCCACTCATTACTCGCCACTCGCCACTCATTACTCGCCACTCGCCACTCATTACTCACCACTCATTACTCGTCACTCATTACTCGCCACTCATTACTCGCCACTCATTACTCGCCACTCATTACTCGCCACTCGTTACTCACCACTCGCCACTTACCACTCGAAACTCATTACTCGCCACTCGCCACTTATTACTCGCCACTCATTACTCGCCACTCATTACTCGCCACTCGCCACTCGCAACTAATTACTCGTCTCTCACCACTCGTCACTCATTACTCGCCACTCACCACTCATTACTTGTCACTCGCCACTCCCTACTCGCCACTCGCCACTCATTACTCGCCACTCATTACTCGCCACTCATTACTGGCCACTCATTACTCGCCACTCGCCACTCATTACTCGCCATTCGCCATTCTTTACTCGCCACTCATTACTTGCCACTCATTACTCGCCACTCATTACTCGCCACACATTACTCGCCACTCATTACTCGCCACTCATTACTCGCCACTTGCTACTCGCCACTCGAAACTCATTACTCGCCACTCGCCACTCATTACTCGCCACTCATTACTCGCCACTCATTACTCGCCACTCGCCACTCTTTACTCGCCACTCGCCACTCGCCACTCATTACTCGCCACTCACCACTCATTACTCGCCACTCGCCACTCCCCACTCGCCACTCGCCACTCATTACTCGCCACTCATTACTCGCCACTCATTACTCGCCACTCGCCACTCATTACTCGCCACTCGCCACTCATTACTCGCCACTCATTACTCGCCACTCATTACTCGCCACTCGCCACTCATCACTCGCCACTCATTACTCGCCACTCAACACTCGCCACTCATTACTTGCCACTCATTACTCATTACTCGCCACTCATTACTCGCCACTCATTACTAGCCACTCATTACTCGCCACTCGCCACTCGCCACTCATTACTCGCCACTTGCCACTCAATACTCGCCACTCATTACTTGCCACTCATTACTCGCCACTCGCCACTCATTACTCGCCACTCAACACTCGCCACCCATTACTCACCACTCATTACTTGCCACTCATTACTTGCCACTCGCCACTCATTACTCGCCACTCATTACTCGCCACTCGCCACTTGCCACTCATTACTCACCACTCACCACTCATTACTCGCCACTCATTACTCGCCACTCATTACTCGCCACTCATTACTCGCCACTCATTACTCGCCACTCGCCACTCATTACTTGCCACTCGCCACTCGAAAATCATTACTTGCCACTCGCCACTCATTACTCGCCACTCATTACTCGCCACTCATTACTCGCCACTCATTACTCGCCACTCGTTACTCGCCACTCGCCACTCGCCACTCGAAACTCATTATTCGCCACTCGCCACTCATTACTCGCCACTCATTACTCGCCACTCATTACTCACCACTTGCCACTCGTCACTAATTACTCGCCACTCGCCACTCGCCACTCACTACTCGCCACTCACCACTCATTACTCGTCATTTGCACTCCCCACTCGCCACTCGCCACTCATTACTCGCCACTCATTACTCGCCACTCATTACTGGCCACTCATTACTCGCCACTCGCCACTCATTACTCGCCATTCGCCACTCTTTACTCGCCACTCATTACTCGCCACTCATTACTCGCCACTCATTACTCGCCACTCATTACTCGCCACTCATTACCCGCCACTCGTTACTCGCCACTCGCCACTTGAAACTCATTACTCGCCACTCGCCACTCATTACTCGCCACTCATTACTCGCCACTCATTACTCGCCACTCGCCACTCTTTACTCACCAATCGCCACTCGCCACTCATTACTTGCCACTCACCACTCATTACTCGCAACTCCCCACTCGCCACTCGCCACTCATTACTCGCCACTCATTACTCGCCACTCATTACTCGCCACTCAACACTCGCCACTCATTACTTGCCACTCATTACTCATTACTCGCCACTCATTACTCGCCACTCATTACTCGCCACTCATTACTCGCAACTCATTACTTGCCACTCAACACTCGCCACCCATTACTCACCACTCATTACTTGCCACTCATTACTTGCCACTCGCCACTCATTACTCGCCACTCATTACTCGCCACTCGCCACTTGCCACTCATTACTCGCCACTCACCACTCATTACTCGCCACTCATTACTCGCCACTCATTACTCGCCACTCATTACTCACCACTTGCCACTCGCCACTCATTACTTGCCACTCATTACTCGCCACTCGCCACTCATTACTCGCCACTCATTACTCACCACTTGCCACTCGCCACTCATTACTTGCCACTCATTTCTCGCCACTCAATACTCGCCACTCATTACTCACCACTCACTACTCGCCACTCGTTACTCGCCACTCGCCACTCGCCACTCGAAACTCATTACTCGCCACTCGCCACTCGCCACTCATTACTCGCTATTCGCCACTCTTTACTCGCCACTCGCCACTCGCCACTCATTACTCGCCACTCACCACTCATTACTCGCCACTCGCCACTCCCCACTCGCCACTCGCCACTCATTACTCGCCACTCATTACTCGCCACTCATTACTCGCCACTCGCCACTCATTACTCGCCACTCGCCACTCATTACTCGCCACTCATTACTCGCCACTCGCCACTCATTACTCGCCACTCATTACTCGCCACTCATTACTCGCCACTCAACACTCGCCACTCATTACTTGCCACTCATTACTCATTACTCGCCACTCATTACTTGCCACTCATTACTCGCCACTCATTACTCGCCACTCTCCACTCGCCACTCATTACTCGCCACTCGCCACTCATTACTCGCCACTCATTACTTGCCACTCATTACTCGCCACTCGCCACTCATTACTCGCCACTCAACACTCGCCACCCATTACTCACCACTCATTACTTGCCACTCATTACTTGCCACTCGCCACTCATTACTCGCCACTCATTACTCGCCACTCGCCACTTGCCACTCATTACTCGCCACTCACCACTCATTACTCGCCACTCATTACTCGCCACTCATTACTCGCCACTCATTACTCGCCACTCATTACTCGCCACTCGCCACTCATTACTCGCCACTCGCCACTCATTACTCGCCACTCATTACTCGCCACTCATTACTCGCCACTCAACACTCGCCACTCATTACTTGCCACTCATTACTCATTACTCGCCACTCATTACTTGCCACTCATTACTCGCCACTCATTACTCGCCACTCGCCACTCGCAACTCATTACTTGCCACTCAACACTCGCCACCCATTACTCACCACTCATTACTTGCCACTCATTACTTGCCACTCGCCACTCATTACTCGCCACTCATTACTCGCCACTCGCCACTTGCCACTCATTACTCGCCACTCACCACTCATTACTCGCCACTCATTACTCGCCACTCACTACTCACCACTTGCCACTCGCCACTCATTACTTGCCACTCATTACTCGCCACTCGCCACTCATTACTCGCCACTCATTACTCACCACTTGCCACTCGCCACTCATTACTTGCCACTCATTTCTCGCCACTCAATACTCGCCACTCATTACTCACCACTCATTACTTGCCACTCGTTACTCGCCACTCGCCACTCGCCACTCGAAACTCATTACTCGCCACTCGCCACTCGCCACTCATTACTCGCTATTCGCCACTCTTTACTCGCCACTCGCCACTCATTACTCGCCACTCACCACTCATTACTCGCCACTCGCCACTCCCCACTCGCCACTAGCCACTCATTACTCGCCACTCATTACTCGCCACTCATTACTCGCCACTCGCCACTCATTACTCGCCACTCGCCACTCATTACTCGCCACTCATTACTCGCCACTCGCCACTCATTACTCGCCACTCATTACTCGCCACTCATTACTCGCCACTCAACACTCGCCACTCACTACTTGCCACTCATTACTCATTACTCGCCACTCATTACTTGCCACTCATTACTCGCCACTCATTACTCGCCACTCTCCACTCGCCACTCATTACTCGCCACTCGCCACTCATTACTCGCCACTCATTACTTGCCACTCATTACTCGCCACTCGCCACTCATTACTCGCCACTCAACACTCACCACTCATTACTTGCCACTCATTACTTGCCACTCGCCACTCATTACTCGCCACTCATTACTCGCCACTCGCCACTTGCCACTCATTACTCGCCACTCACCACTCATTACTCGCCACTCATTACTCGCCACTCATTACTCGCCACTCATTACTCACCACTTGCCACTCGCCACTCATTACTTGCCACTCATTACTCGCCACTCGCCACTCATTACTCGCCACTCATTACTCACCACTTGCCACTCGCCACTCATTACTTGCCACTCATTTCTCGCCACTCAATACTCGCCACTCATTACTCACCACTCATTACTTGCCACTCGTTACTCGCCACTCGCCACTCGCCACTCGAAACTCATTACTCGCCACTCGCCACTCGCCACTCATTACTCGCTATTCGCCACTCTTTACTCGCCACTCGCCACTCATTACTTGCCACTCACCACTCATTACTCGCCACTCGCCACTCCCCACTCGCCACTCGCCACTCATTACTCGCCACTCATTACTCGCCACTCATTACTCGCCACTCGCCACTCATTACTCGCCACTCGCCACTCATTACTCGCCACTCATTACTCGCCACTTGCCACTCATTACTCGCCACTCATTACTCGCCACTCATTACTCGCCACTCAACACTCGCCACTCACTACTTGCCACTCATTACTCATTACTCGCCACTCATTACTTGCCACTCATTACTCGCCACTCATTACTCGCCACTCTCCACTCGCCACTCATTACTCGCCACTCGCCACTCATTACTCGCCACTCATTACTTGCCACTCATTACTCGCCACTCGCCACTCATTACTCGCCACTCAACACTCACCACTCATTACTTGCCACTCATTACTTGCCACTCGCCACTCATTACTCGCCACTCATTACTCGCCACTCGCCACTTGCCACTCATTACTCGCCACTCACCACTCATTACTCGCCACTCATTACTCGCCACTCATTACTCGCCACTCATTACTCGCCACTCATTACTCGCCACTCGCCACTCATTACTCGCCACTCGCCACTCGAAACTCATTACTCGCCACTCGCCACTCATTACTCGCCACTCATTACTCGCCACTCATTACTCGTCACTCATTACTCGCCACTCGTTACTCGCCACTCGCCACTCGCCACACGAAACTCATTACTCGCCACTCGCCACTCATTACTCGCCACTCATTACTCGCCACTTGCCACTCGCCACTAATTACTCGCCACTCGCCACTCGCCACTCTCCACTCACCACTCATTACTCGTCATTTGCACTCCACACTCGCCACTCGCCACTCATTACTCGCCACTCATTACTCGCCACTCATTACTGGCCACTCATTACTCGCCACTCGCCACTCATTACTCGCCATTCGCCACTCTTTACTCGCCACTCATTACTCGCCACTCATTACTCGCCACTCATTACTCACCACTCTTTACTCGCCACTCGTTACTCGCCACTCTCCACTCGCCACTTGAAACTCATTACTCGCCACTCGCTACTCATTACTCGCCACTCATTACTCGCAACTCGCCACTCTTTACTCACCACTCGCCACTCGCCACTCATTACTCGCCACTCACCACTCATTACTCGCCACTAACCACTCCCCACTCGCCACTCGCCACTCATTACTCGCCACTCATTACTCGCCACTCATTACTGGCCACTCATTACTGGCCACTCATTTCTCGCCACTCGCCACTCATTACTCGCCATTCGCCACTCTTTACTCGCCACTCATTACTCGCCACTCATTACTCGCCACTCATTACTCGCCACTCGTTACTCGCCACTCGCCACTCGCCACTTGAAACTCATTACTCGCCACTCGCTACTCATTGCTCGCCACTCATTACTCGCCACTCGCCACTCTTTACTCACCACTCGCCACTCGCCACTCATTACTCGCCACTCACCACTCATTACTCGCCACTAACCACTCCCCACTCGCCACTCGCCACTCATTACCCGCCACTCATTACTCGCCACTCATTACTCGCCACTCATTACTCGCCACTCGCCACTCATTACTCGCCACTCGCCACTCAACACTCGCCACCCATTACTCACCACTCATTACTCACCACTCATTACTTGCCACTCATTACTTGCCACTCGCCACTCATTACTCGCCACTCATTACTCGCCACTCGCCACTTGCCACTCATTGCTCGCCACACACCACTCATTACTCGCTTCTCATTACTCGCCACTCATTACTCGCCACTCATTACCTGCCACTCATTACTCGCCACTCATTACTCGCCACTCGCCACTCATTACTTGCCACTCATTACTCGCCACTCATTACTCGCCACTCATTACTCGCCACTCGTTACTCGCCACTTGCCACTCGCCACACGAAACTCATTACTCGCCACTCGCCACTCATTACTCGCCACTCATTACTCGCCACTCATTACTCGCCACTTGCCACTCGCCACTAATTACTCGCCACTCGCCACTCACTACTCGCCACTCACCACTCATTACTCGTCATTTGCACTCCACACTCGCCACTCGCCACTCATTACTCGCCACTCATTACTCGCCACTCATTACTGGCCTCTCATTACTCGCCACTCGCTACTCATTACTCGCCATTCGCCACTCTTTACTCGCCACTCATTACTCGCCACTCATTACTCGCCACTCATTACTCGCCACTCATTACTCACCACTCATTACTTGCCACTCGTTACTCGCCACTCGCCACTCGCCACTCACCACTTGAAACTCATTACTCGCCACTCGCCACTCATTACTCGCCACTCATTACTCGCCACTCATTACTCGCCACTCGCCACTCTTTACTCACCACTCGCCACTCGCCACTCATTACTCGCCATTCACCACTCATTACTCGCCACTCGCCACTCCCCACTCGCCACTCGCCACTCATTACTCGCCACTCATTTCTCGCCACTCATTACTCGCCACTCGTTACTCGCCACTCGCCACTCGCCACACGAAACTCATTACTCGCCACTCGCCACTCATTACTCGCCACTCATTACTCGCCACTTGCCACTCGCCACTAATTACTCGCCACTCGCCACTCGCCACTCACTACTCGCCACTCACCACTCATTACTCGTCATTTGCACTCCACACTCGCCACTCGCCACTCATTACTCGCCACTCATTACTCGCCACTCATTACTGGCCACTCATTACTCGCCACTCGCCACTCATTACTCGCCATTCGCCACTCTTTACTCGCCACTCATTACTCGCCACTCATTACTCGCCACTCATTACTCGCCACTCATTACTCACCACTCATTACTCGCCACTCGTTACTCGCCACTCGCCACTCGCCACTCGCCACTTGAAACTCATTACTCGCCACTCGCCACTCATTACTCGCCACTCATTACTCGCCACTCATTACTCGCCACTCGCCACTCTTTACTCGCCACTCGCCACTCGTCACTCATTACTCGCCACTCACCACTCATTACTCGCCACTCATTACTCGCCACTCGCCACTCATTACTCGCCACTCGCCACTCATTACTCGCCACTCATTACTCGCCACTCATTACTCGCCACTCGCCACTCATTACTCGCCACTCGCCACTCATTACTCACCACTCATTACTTGTCACTCATTACTCGCCACTCATTACTCGCCACTCATTACTCGCCACTCATTACTCGCCACTCGTTACTCACCACTCGTCACTTACCACTCGAAACTCATTACTCGCCACTCGCCACTTATTACTCGCCACTCATTACTCGCCACTAATTACTCGCCTCTCACCACTCGCCACTCATTACTCGCCACTCACCACTCATTACTTGTCACTCGCCACTCCCTACTCGCCACTCGCCACTCATTACTGGCCACTCATTACTCGCCACTCGCCACTCATTACTCGCCATTCGCCACTCTTTACTCGCCACTCATTACTCGCCACTCATTACTCGCCACTCATTACTCGCCACACATTACTCGCCACTCATTACTTGCCACTCATTACTCGCCACTTGCTACTCGCCACTCGAAACTCATTACTCGCCACTCGCCACTCATTACTCGCCACTCATTACTCGCCACTCATTACTCGCCACTCGCCACTCTTTACTCGCCACTCACCACTCGCCACTCATTACTCGCCACTCACCACTCATTACTCGCCACTCGCCACTCGCCACTCGCCACTCATTACTCGCCACTCATTACTCGCCACTCATTACTCGCCACTCGCCACTCATTACTCGCCACTCGCCACTCATTACTCGCCACTCATTACTCGCCACTCGCCACTCATTACTCGCCACTCATTACTCGCCACTCATTACTCGCCACTCAACACTCGCCACTCATTACTTGCCACTCATTACTCATTACTCGCCACTCATTACTCGCCACTCATTACTCGCCACTCATTACTCGCCACTCGCCACTCGCCACTCATTACTCGCCACTTGCCACTCAATACTCGCCACTCATTACTTGCCACTCATTACTCGCCACTCGCCACCCATTACTCACCACTCATTACTTGCCACTCATTACTTGCCACTCGCCACTCATTACTCGCCACTCATTACTCGCCACTCGCCACTTGCCACTCATTACTCGCCACTCACCACTCATTACTCGCCACTCATTACTCGCCACTCATTACTCGCCACTCATTACTCGCCACTCATTACTCGCCACTCATTACTCGCCACTCGCCACTCATTACTTGCCACTCGCCACTCGAAACTCATTACTCGCCACTCGCCACTCATTACTTGCCACTCATTACTTGCCACTCATTACTCGCCACTCATTACTCTCCACTCGTTACTCGCCACTCGCCACTCGCCACTCGAAACTCATTACTCGCCACTCGCCACTCATTACTCGCCACTCATTACTCGCCACACATTACTCGCCACTTGCCACTCGTCACTAATTACTCGCCACTCGCCACTCGCCACTCACTACTCGCCACTCACCACTCATTACTCGTCATTTGCACTCCCCACTCGCCACTCGCCACTCATTACTCGCCACTCATTACTCGCCACTCATTACTGGCCACTCATTACTCGCCACTCGCCACTCATTACTCGCCATTCGCCACTCTTTACTCGCCACTCATTACTCGCCACTCATTACTCGCCACTCATTACTCGCCACTCATTACTCACCACTCATTACTCGCCACTCGTTACTCGCCACTCGCCACTCGCCACTTGAAACTCATTACTCGCCACTCGCCACTCATTACTCGCCACTCATTACTCGCCACTCATTACTCGCCACTCGCCACTCTTTACTCACCACTCGCCACTCGCCACTCATTACCCGCCACTCACCACTCATTACTCGCCACTCCCCACTCGCCACTCGCCACTCATTACTCGCCACTCATTACTCGCCACTCATTACTCACCACTCATTACTCGCCACTCGTTACTCGCCACTCGCCACTTGAAACTCATTACTCGCCACTCATTACTCGCCACTCATTACTCGCCACTCGCCACTCTTTACTCACCACTCGCCACTCATTACTCGCCACTCACCACTCATTACTCGCCACTCGCCACTCCCCACTCGCCACTCGCAACTCATTACTCGCCACTCGCCACTCAATACTCGCCACTCATTACTCGCCACTCGCCACTCGCCACTCATTACTCGCCACTCAACACCCATTACTCACCACTCATTACTTGCCACTCGCCACTCCCCACTCGCCACTCGCAACTCATTACTCGCCACTCGCCACTCATTACTCGCCACTCATTACTCGCCACTCGCCACTTGCCACTCATTACTCGCCACTCACCACTCATTACTCGCCACTCATTACTCACCACTCATTACTCGCCACTCATTACTCGCCACTCATTACTCGCCACTCATTACTCGCCACTCGCCACTCATTACTCGCCACTCATTACTCGCCACTTGCCACTCGCCACTTATTACTTGCCACTCATTACTCGCCACTTATTACTCGCCACTCATTACTCGCCACTCAATACTCGCCACTCATTACTCGCCACTCATTACTCGCCACTCGTTACTCGCCACTCGCCACTCGAAACTCATTCCTTGCCACTCGCCACTCGCCACTCGCCACTCATTACTCGCCACTCATTACTCGCCACTCATTACTCGCCACTCGCCACTCGAAACTCATTACTTGCCACTCGCCACTCATTACTCGCCACTCATTACTCGCCACTTATTACTCGCCACTCATTACTCGCCACTCGCCACTCGCCATTCATTACTCGCCACTCATTACTTGCCACTCATTACTCGCCACTCGCCACTCATTACTCGCCACTCATTACTCGCCACTCATTACACACCACTCATTACTTGCCACTCATTACTTGCCACTCGCCACTCAATACTCGCCACTCATTACTCGCCACTCGCCACTCGCCACTCATTACTCGCCACTCACCACTCATTACTCGCCACTCATTACTCGCCACTCATTACTCGCCACTCATTACTCGCCACTCGCTACTTGCCACTCATTACTCGCCACTTGCCACTCGCCACTCATTACTTGCCACTCATTACTCGCCACTCATTACTCGCCACTCATTACTCGCCACTCATTACCCGCCACTCATTACTCGCCACTCGTTACTCGCCACTCGCCACTCGAAACTCATTACTCGCCACTCGCCACTCATTACTCGCCACTCATTACTCGCCACTCATTACTCGCCAATCGCCACTAATTACTCGCCACTCGCCACTCGCCACTCATTACTCGCCACTCACCACTCATTACTCAACACTCGCCAATCCCCACTCGCCACTTGCCACTCATTACTTGCCACTCAACACTTGCCACTCAACACTCGCCACTCATTACTTGCCACTCAACACTCGCCACTCAACACTCGCCACTCATTACTTGCCAATCATTACTCGCCACTCATTACTCGCCACTCAACACTCGCCACTCATTACTTGCCACTCAACACTCGCCACTCATTACTCGCCACTCAACACTCGCCACTCATTACTTGCCACTCAACACTCGCCACTCATTACTTGCCACTCATTACTCGCCACTCATTACTCGCCACTCGCCACTCATTACTCGCCACTCATTACTTGCCAATCATTACTCGCCACTCATTACTCGCCACTCGCCACTCATTACTCGCCACTCATTACTCGCCACTCAACAATCGCCACTAAACACTCGCCACTCGTGAAGAGGATAAAAATTACCATGATTAATTTACGTGGCGTCATTACAATTGCATGTGTGTGTGTGTGTGTGTGTGTATAATATGAGGTTCTAGTGAGACAGACAGACAGACAGACAGACAGTAGGATTTAAAGTATTGGTGTGTGTGTGTGTGTGTGTGTATCTCTCTCTGTGTGCTTTCTCTCTTTCTCTCTGTGTGCGTATGTGTGTGTGTGTGTCTCTGTGTGTGTGTGTGTGTGTGTATCTCTCTCTGTGTGCGTATGTGTGTGTGTGTATCTCTCTCTCTGTGTGTGTGTGTGTATCTCTCTGTGTGCGTATGTGTGTGTGTGTGTATCTCTCTCTGTGTGTGTGTGTGTGTATCTCTCTCTGTGTACGTATGTGTGTGTGTGTATCTCTCTCTCTGTGTGTGTGTGTGTATCTCTCTCTGTGTGCGTATGTGTGTGTGTGTATCTCTCTGTGTGTGTGTGTATCTCTCTCTGTGTGCGTATGTGTGTGTGTGTGTCTCTCTCTGTGTGTGTATCTCGCATTTCAGTGGCAAAATGGCCTTATTAACTTTCGTGTCAAAATTCATGGCTTACTTAGACTTTGAGTAGGTGAACCGTTTTTG
>JAWZYT010005205.1:47500-55000 GCA_034508575.1 Petrolisthes manimaculis
TCTATCTATTTATCTATCTATCTATCTATTATATATTCCCATTGAACCCTGTTGCTTCTGAGACCCAAAAAACTCGATTTTTCGGTGTTTTTAGGCTAAATTTGGGATATAAACGGGTATCGAAGATGCATGCACAAATCGACTTTTTGGGCCCAAAAAACGTGTTTTAGCATTTTTTTTGCCTGAAAATTGAATTTTTTCTAGAACAGTGTAGACATGTACAAATCGCTTCTGAGACCCAAAAATCTCGATTTTTCGGTGTTTTTAGGCTAAATTTGGGATATAAACGGGTATCGAAGATGCATGCACAAATCGACTTTTTGGGCCAAAAAAACGTGTTTTAGCATTTTTTTTGCCTGAAAATTGATTTTTTTCTAGAACAGTGTAGACATGTACAAATCGCTTCTGAGACCCAAAAAACTCGATTTTTCGGTGTTTTTAGACTAAATTTGGGATATAAACGGGTATCGAAGATGCATGCACAAATCGACTTTTTGGGCCAAAAAAACGTGTTTTAGCATTTTTTTTGCCTGAAAATTGAATTTTTTCTAGAACAGTACAAATCACTTTTGAGACCCAAAAACTCGATTTTTCTGTGTTTTTAGGCTAAATTTGGGATATAAACGGGTATCGAAGATGCATGCACAAATCGACTTTTTGGGCCAAAAAAACGTGTTTTAGCATTTTTTTTGCCTCAAAATTGAAATTTTTCTAGCACAGTACAAATCGCTTCTGAGACCCAAAAAACTCGATTTTTCGGTGTTTTTAGGCTAAATTTGGGATATAAACGGGTATCGAAGATGCATGCACAAATCGACTTTTTGGGCCAAAAAAACGTGTTTTAGCATTTTTTTTGCCTGAAAATTGAATTTTTTCTAGAACAGTACAAATCACTTCTGAGATCCAAAAACTCGATTTTTCGGTGTTTTTAGGCTAAATTTGGGATATAAACGGGTATTGAAGATGCATGCACAAATCGACTTTTTGGGCCAAAAAAACGTGTTTTAGCATTTTTTTTTGCCTGAAAATTGAATTTTTTCTAGAACAGTACAAATCACTTCTGAGACCCAAAAACTCGATTTTTCTGTGTTTTTAGGCTAAATTTGGGATATAAACGGGTATCGAAGATGCATGCACAAATCGACTTTTTGGGCCAAAAAAACGTGTTTTAGCATTTTTTTTGCCTGAAATTGATTTTTTTCTAGAACAGTGTAGACATGTACAAATCGCTTCTGAGACCCAAAAAACTCGTTTTTTCGGTGTTTTTAGGTTAAATTTGGGATATAAACGGGTATCGAAGATGCATGCACAAATCGACTTTTTGGGCCAAAAAAACGTGTTTTAGCATTTTTTTGCCTGAAAATTGATTTTTTTCAAGAACAGTGTAGACATGTACAAATGGCTTCTGAGACCCAAAAAACTCGATTTGTCGGTGTTTTTAGGCTAAATTTGGGATATAAACGGGTATCGAAGATGCATGCACAAATCGACTTTTTGGGCCAAAAAAACGTGTTTTAGCATTTTTTTTGCCTGAAAATTGAAATTTTTCTAGCACAGTACAAATCGACTTTTTGGGCCAAAAAAACGTGTTTTAGCATTTTTTTTGCCTGAAAATTGAAATTTTTCTAGCACAGTACAAATCGACTTTTTGGGCCAAAAAAACGTGTTTTAGCATTTTTTTTGCCTGAAAATTGAAATTTTTCTAGCACAGTACAAATCGCTTCTGAGACCCAAAAAACTCGTTTTTTCGGTGTTTTTAGGCTAAATTTGGGATATAAACGGGTATCGAAGATGCATGCACAAATCGACTTTTTGGGCCAAAAAAACGTGTTTTAGCATTTTTTTTGCCTGAAAATTGAAATTTTTCTAACACAGTACAAATCGCTTCTGAGACCCAAAAAACTCGATTTTTCGGTGTTTTTAGGCTAAATTTGGGATATAAACGGGTATCGAAGATGCATGCACAAATCGACTTTTTGGGCCAAAAAAACGTGTTTTAGCATTTTTTTTGCCTGAAAATTGAAATTTTTCTAGCACAGTACAAATCGACTTTTTGGGCCAAAAAAACGTGTTTTAGCATTTTTTTTGCCTGAAAATTGATTTTTTTCTAGCACAGTACAAATCGACTTTTTGGGCCAAAAAAACGTGTTTTAGCCTTTTTTTTGCCTGAAAATTGAAATTTTTCTAGCACAGTACAAATCGACTTTTTGGGCCAAAAAACGTGTTTTAGCATTTTTTTTGCATGAATATTGAAATTTTTCTAGCACTGTACAAATCGACTTTTTGGGCCAAAAAAACGTGTTTTTGCATTTTTTTTGCCTGAAAATTGAAATTTTTCTAGCACAGTACAAATCGACTTTTTGGGCCAAAAAAACGTGTTTTAGCATTTTTTTTGCCTGAAAATTGAAATTTTTCTAGCACAGTACAAATCGACTTTTTGGGCCAAAAAAACGTGTTTTAGCATTTTTTTTGCCTGAAAATTGAAATTTTTCTAGCACAGTACAAATCGACTTTTTGGGCCAAAAAAACGTGTTTTAGCATTTTTTTTCCTGAAAATTGAAATTTTTCTAGCACAGTACAAATCGACTTTTTGGGCCAAAAAAACGTGTTTTAGCATTTTTTTTGCCTGAAAATTGAAATTTTTCTAGCACAGTACAAATCGACTTTTTGGGCCAAAAAAACGTGTTTTAGCATTTTTTTTGCCTGAAAATTGATTTTTTTCTAGCACAGTACAAATCGACTTTTTGGGCCAAAAAAACGTGTTTTAGCATTTTTTTGCCTGAAAATTGAAATTTTTCTAGCACAGTACAAATCGACTTTCTGGGCCAAAAAAACGTGTTTTAGCATTTTGTTTGCCTGAAAATTGAAATTTTTCTAGCACAGTACAAATCGACTTTTTGGGCCAAAAAAACGTGTTTTAGCATTTTTTTTGCCTGAAAATTGAAATTTTTCTAGCACAGTACAAATCGACTTTTTGGGCCAAAAAAACGTGTTTTAGCATTTTTTTTGCCTGAAAATTGAAATTTTTCTAGCACAGTACAAATCGACTTTTTGGGCCAAAAAAACGTGTTTTAGCATTTTTTTTGCCTGAAAATTGAAATTTTTCTAGCACAGTACAAATCGACTTTTTGGGCCAAAAAAACGTGTTTTAGCATTTTTTTTGCCTGAAAATTGAATTTTTTCTAGCACAGTACAAATCGACTTTTTGGGCCAAAAAAACGTGTTTTAGCATTTTTTTTGCCTGAAAATTGAAATTTTTCTAGCACAGTACAAATCGACTTTTTGGGTCAAAAAAACGTGTTTTAGCATTTTTTTTGCCTGAAAATTGAAATTTTTCTAGCACAGTACAAATCGACTTTTTGGGCCAAAAAAACGTGTTTTAGCATTTTTTTTGCCTGAAAATTGAAATTTTTCTAGCATAGTACAAATCGCTTCTTAGACCCAAAAAACTCGATTTTTCGGTGTTTTTAGGCTAAATTTGGGATATAAACGGGTATCGAAGATGCATGCACAAATCGACTTTTTTGGCCCAAAAAACGTGTTTTAACAGGCAGGAAGGCAGACAGGCAGGTAGGGAGGCATGCAGGTAGGTCGGGAGGCAGGCAGGTAGGTAGGTAGGTAGGGAGGCAGGCAGGCAGGCAGGTAGGTAGGGAGGCAGGCAGGCAGGCAGGTAGGTAGGCAGGTAGGCAGGCAGGCAGGCAGGCAGGCAGGCAGGTAGGTAGGTAGGCAGGCAGACAGGTAGGCAGGCAGGCAGGCAGGGAGGGAGGCAGACAGACAGACAGGCAGGCAGGTAGGCAGGTAGGCAGGCAGGCAGGGAAATCTGACTTATATAGGGATGAAGTGAACCAATTTTCTATCCCGTTTCTACCACTAAAGAAAACGTGTTTACATACACCATGCTATTATATATTAGATATATAGATTATAAATTATTCATTATTATATATTATTATTATTATTATTATTATTATTATTATTATTATTATTATTATTATTAGTATTAGTATTAGTAGTAGTAGTAGTAGTAGTAGTAGTAGTAGTATTGCCAATTGAGGCTTTTGTTCTGGCTATACTTACGACTCTCTCTCTCTCTCACCCACCCATGTAAACAAAGAAACATTTGCAATGAAATGAAATGAAAATAATGCCGTTGAAAGCAAATAAAGTGTACTAAAAGTGAACTAGTAGTATTAAAAATGCTGTAGAGTAAAGTGAAGTGTAAAGGTGTGCAATATAGTAGATGAAAATTGAAAATGACTCGAATGTGTAAATGCAGTGTTGCCAATGTTTTGTAGCCACCACTAGCCACCTCTAGCCCAAGTGTGAAGGGTAGAAGCAGTGTTACCAATGTTTTATAGCCAAGTTTTGTAGCCCCAAGGTGAGTTGTGATTGGCTAAAATGGGGGTGTTGGCGATTTTTGCCGAATATATATAAGGTCGTAAGCCGCCGGGGTGGTTGGTGGGGTGGGGGAGGGTAAAACAAGGGATTGGGGGGGCGAAATTTTGGATTTAGAAGCCAAATAAAAAAATTTTTGGGCTTCTTCTCGACAGCCTAACCAAACCAAGCCTTATTTAACCTAACCTCTTCCTATTAGAATTAGTAGTAGTAGTATTAGTAGTAGTAGTAATATTAGTAGTAGTAGTAGTATTACCTAACCTAACCTAGACCACAGTAGACTACCGGGACCTAACCGGGGCAGACTACCGGGACCTAACCGGGGCAGACTACCGGGACCTAACCTAACATAACAGAACCGGGGCAGACTACCGGGACCTAACCGGGGCAAACTACCGGGACCTAACCTAACATAACAGAACCGGGACAGACTACCGGGACCTAACCGGGGCAGACTACCGGGACCTAACCTAACATAACAGAACCGGGACAGACTACCGGGACCTAACCTAACATAGCCTAACCGGGGCAGACTACCGGGACCTAACCTAACATAACAGAACCGGGGCAGACTACCGGGACCTAACCGGGGCAGACTACCGGGACCTAACCTAACATAACAGGACCGGGACAGACTACCGGGACCTAACCGGGGCAAACTACCGGGACCTAACCTAACATAGCCTAACCGGGGCAGACTACCGGGACCTAACCTAACATAACAGAACCGGGACAGACTACCGGGACCTAACCGGGGCAAACTACCGGGACCTAACCTAACATAGCCTAACCAGGGCAGACTACCGGGACCTAACCTAACCTAACCTAACCTAACCTAACCTAACCTACCGAGACCTAACCGGGGCAGACTACCGGGACCTAACCTAACATAACACAACCGGGGCAGACTACCGGGACCTAACCGGGGCAGACTACCGGGACCTAACCTAACATAACAGAACCGGGACAGACTACCGGGACCTAACCGGGGCAGACTACCGGGACCTAACCTAACATAACAGGACCGGGACAGACTACCGGGACCTAACCGGGGCAGACTACCGGGACCTAACCTAACATAGCCTAACCGGGGCAGACTACCGGGACCTAACCTAACATAGCCTAACCGGGGCAGACTACCGGGACCTAACCTAACATAGCCTAACCAGGGCATACTACCGGGACCTAACCTAACCTAACCTAACCTAACCTAACCTAACCTAACCTAACCTAACCTAACCTAACCTACCGAGACCTAACCGGGGCAAACTACCGGGACCTAACCTAACATAACAGGACCGGGACAGACTACCGGGACCTAACCGGGGCAGACTACCGGGACCTAACCTAACATAACAGAACCGGGACAGACTACCGGGACCTAACCGGGGCAGACTACCGGGACCTAACCTAACATAACAGAACCGGGACAGACTACCGGGACCTAACCGGGGCAGACTACCGGGACCTAACCTAACATAACAGAACCGGGACAGACTACCGGGACCTAACCGGGGCAGACTACCGGGACATAACCTAACATAGCCTAACCGTGGTATACTACCGGGACCTAACCTAACCTAACCTAACCTAACCTAACCTAACCTAACCTAACCTAACCTAACCTAACCCAACCTAACCTAACCTAACCTAACCCTTAACCTAACCTAACCCAACCTAACCTAACCTAACCTAACCTAACCTAACCTAACCTAACCTAACCTAACCTAACCTAACCTAACCCCTAACCTGCTGCCCCGCTGCCCCGCCGCCCCGCCCCGCTGCCCTGCCCCACTGCCCTGCCCCACTGCCCTGCCCCACTGCCCCGCCCCACTGCCCTGCCCCACTGCCCCGCCGCCGCCCGGCTGTCACCCCGCTGCCCCGCCGCCCCGCTGCCCTGCCGCCCCGCTGCCCCGCCACCCCGCTGCCCCGCCACCCTGCCCCACTGCCCCGCTGCCCCGACGCCCCGCTGCCCCGCTGTCCAGCCCCGCCGCCCCACTGCCCCGCCCCGCTGCCCCGACGCCCCTATGCCCCGCCCCGCAACTGCCCCACTGCCCCGCCCCGCTGCCCCGCCGCCCCGCTGCCCCGACGCCCCGCTGCCCCGCCCCGCTGCCCCGCCGCCCCGCCCCGCAACTGCCCCACTGCCCCGCCCCGCTGCCCCGACGCCCCGCCCCCCCGCCCCGCTGCCCCGACGCCCTGCTGCCCCGCTGTCAAGCCCCGCCGCCCCACTGCCCCGCCCCGCTGCCCCGCATCCCGCTGCCCCGCCGCCCTGCTGCCCCGCCGCCCCGCTACCCCGCCTCGCAACTGCCCCGCCTCCCCGCCCCGCCCCACTGCCCCGCCCCGCTGCCCCGATGCCCTGCCGCCCCGCTGCCACGCCGCCCCGCCCCACTGCCCTGCCGCCACGCCGCCCTGCCGCCCCGCTGCCCCTAACCTAACCTAACCTAACCTAACCTAACCTAACCTAACCTAACCCTTAACCTAACCTAACCCTTAACCTAACCTAACCTAACCCTTAACCTAACCTAACCCTTAACCTAACCTAACCTAACCTAACCTAACCTAACCTAACCCTTAACCTAACCTAACCTAACCCTTAACCTAACCTAACCCTTAACCTAACCTAACCCTTAACCTAACCTAACCTAACCTAACCTAACCTAACCCTTAACCTAACCTAACCTAACCTAACCTAACCCTTAACCCAACCTAACCTAACCTAACCTAACCTAACCTAACCTAACCCTTAACCTAACCTAACCCAACCTAACCTAACCTAACCTAACCTAACCTAACCCTTAACCTAACCTAACCTAACCTAACCTAACCTAACCTAACCCTTAACCTAACCTAACCCCTAACCTGCTGCCCCGCCGCCCCGCCCCGCTGCCCCGCCCCACTGACCTGCCCCACTGCCCCGCCGCCGCCCGGCTGTCACCCCGCTGCCCCGCCGCCCCGCTGCCCTGCCGCCCCGCTGCCCCGCCACCCCGCTGCCCCGCCACCCTGCCCCACTGCCCCGACGCCCCGCTGCCCCGCTGTCCAGCCCCGCCGCCCCACTGCCCCGCCCCGCTGCCCCGCCGCCCCGCCCCGCAACTGCCCCACTGCCCC
>JAWZYT010005206.1:2500-5000 GCA_034508575.1 Petrolisthes manimaculis
ACAGATCACTAACTTGCAATCACACTTGAAGGCAAAAGAGACATACTGAGGAAAAAAAGATACATACTGAAGGAGGAAAGAAAGATACATACATACTTACAAACATACTGAGGAGGAAAAAGATACATACTGAAGGAAAACTATATATACTTGCAATCACACTTGAAGGCAAAAGAGACATACTGAAGGAAAAAAAAGATACATACTGAAGGAGGAAAGAAAGATACATACATACTTACAACCATACTGAGGAGGCAAAAGATACATACTGAAGGAGGAAAAAGATACATACATACTTACAAACATACTAAGGAGGAAAAAAGATACATACATACTTACAAACATACTGAGGAGGAAAAAGATACATACTGAAGGAAAGAAAGATACATACATACTTACAAACATACAGAGGAGGAAAGAAAGATACATACATACTTACAAATATACTGAGGAGGAAAAAGAGACATACAGAAGGAAAACTATACATATTGAAGGAAAAGATACATATTTGCAATCATACTGAGGAGGAAAAAAATATACATACATACTTACAAACATACTGAAGGAGGAAAAAGATACATACATACTTGCAAACATACTGAGGAGGAAAGAAAGATACATACATACTTACAAACATACTGAAGGAGGAAAAAGATACATACATACTTACAAACATACTGAGGGAAAAAAAGATACATATTGAAGGAGGAAAGAAAGATACATACATACTTACAAACATACTGAGGAGGAAAAAGATACATACAGAAGGAAAACTATACATATTGAAGGAAAAGATACATATTTGCAATCATACTGAAGGAAAATTATACATACTGAAGGAAAAAGAGACATACAGAAGGAAAATTATACATACTTGCAATCATACTGAGGAGGAAAGATACATACATACTTGCAAACACAGAGAGAGAGAGAGAGAGAGAGAGAGAGAGAGAGAGAGAGAGAGAGAGAGAGAGAGAGAGCACATGATTCACTCTCCCCCAAACCTGTCCCCCTATTCCCGCACCCCCCTAACCCCCCCAAGCCTGTCCACCTATTCCCATACCCCCCTAACCCCCCCAAGCCTGTCCCCCTACTTCCGCACCCCCCCAAAAAAAAGGAAGGAAATAATAAAGGGGTATGTGTAACCTGTATCAATAAACAGATTAAAACCCACAATCTCTTATAGTCTCCTTTCAAACCTCACCACCAGGAGACTAATGTAGCACCCCACCGCTACTACAGGTACAATATTACAACACCTATGATATTATACAACCTTCATTATCAACATTGTAATCATTGCAATAAATCTCACCTCATCAAATTATTACACACACACACACACACACACAGATTACCACTTGTTGTTGTTGTTATTGTTGTTTTTGTTGTTGTTGTTGTTGTTGTTGTTGTTGTTATTGTTGTTGTTATTGTGGCTGTTATTGTTGTTGTTGTTTTTGTTGTTGTTGTTGTTTTTGTTGATGTTGTTGTTATTGTGGCTGTTATTGTTGTTGTTGTTGTTGTTGTTATTGTTGTTGTTGTTATTGATGTTATTGTTGTTGTTCTGATATATGGATTATTGACCACAAGGGTTACATGTGCATGGGGGGAGGGGGGCACCTGGGGGGGGAGGGGAGGGGGGAGGGGGGGAAGGCTAAAATACAATGGCGGATGCTGCTACTGTGGTGGGGGGAGGGGGGAGGGTGGGGGGAAGTGGGGGTAGAGAAGAAAAGGAAAAGAAAGGAAGATGGGAGGGGATGAAAGAGGGGGAGGGGTAGGGAGGGGGAAGAGGAAGATGGGGGGTAGGGGGGGAGGGGAGAGAGGGTGGGGGGGAGGGAGAGAGAGGGTGGGGGGAAGAGAGGATTACATAATTGAAAGAAGATAAGGGTTAATCTGATAGTAGGATGAAAGGTCCTTAGAAGTGGGTAGTAGTAGTGGTAGTAGTGGTGGTAGTAGTGGTAGTGGTGGAAGTAGTGGTGGTGGTGGTGGTAGTAGTGGTGGTGGTGGTGGTGGTAGTGATAGTAGTAGTGGTAGTAATGGTGGTAGTAATGGTAGTAGTGATAATAGTGGTAATATATTTTTCCTTCCCAACTTCCTTCCTATCCTCTTATCTCTCTCTCTCACTCACTCTCTCTCACTCTCTCTCTCTCACTCTCTCTCTCTCTTTCTCACACACTCTTTTACACCTCTTTACTTCACTCACTCACTCTCTCTCACTCACTCACTCACACTCTCTCTCTCTTACTTTTACACCTCTTTACTTCATTATCTCACTCACTCTCATCTCTCTCTCTCTCTCTCTCTTTCACAATCTTTCTTCCCTTACTTCCCTCCTTTCTCCTTCCTCCTTCCACTCTCATTCCCTCCTGTCCCTCCTCCCTCCTTTCTTCCATTCCTTCCTTCTTTCCTCACTCACTCCCTACATCCCTCCTATATATATCCTCCCTCCATGCCTCCTATCTATCCTTCATCCTCCTCACTACATCCCTCCCTCCCTCCT
>JAWZYT010005206.1:10000-45000 GCA_034508575.1 Petrolisthes manimaculis
TTAAAAGTGAAAAAGATAAATTCCGGGTAAGTAGAATAATGGGTTAATCAACAGAGCTGCGATTACTCCTTATTCTAGCAAAGAGTCCCATACAAATACTAAAGAAAACGGATCAGCTGAGACCTACGTCATGACATTGGATGGCCGTTTTGATAGGAAGCGGATGGGGACAGCTGGCCATTCTTTGATAATTTGTCTTGTGATTGGTCACCTCCAGTAAGCGCGTCCCTCATTGCTCCATCATCCCCCCACCCCCCCGCCAAGCTCTTCAGGCTCTTCAACAGCTACATACGTAAACAAACTGAGAGCATAGCCATGGCGGGAGTGAATTCGCCTTTTTTTAAATGTAATTACTGTAACAAGGACTTCACAAGAGGGACGCGCTTACTGGAGGTGCTGGCTGCACCAATCACAAGACAAATTATCAAAGAATGGCCAGCCGTCCCCATCCGCTTCCGTTTTTTTTATATGATAGTGGTAGAGAACTGTGATGCTGAATCACTGTATGATGCCATTAAAAAATGCTTTGTAGAAAAGAACATACCATTAACCAACATCATAGGATTTTCATCTGACACATGCAATGTGATGTTTGGAGAAACTCATATAAAGTGTTGTGGCTCTAATGAAAGCAGACTTTCCACACATTACTTTTGTAAAATGTAATTGTCACATGATTCACCTTTAGCCGTCATCTGGTCGTCCAAGCGGAGGATTGGGGTACCGAAACCGTCTTGGGAGCGCTTGGTTTCAGTGACGAGAACTGACCAAATACGTAGAATCTGTGTTCTCGTCGTCCAGATACGGATTGGGCAGAAACAAAAGAAAGTTTGTAAACAAAGTCGTAAGAAAATACTACAAATTGGTCAACTTTTCCTTCACTTTTCTCATATTATGAAGCAAATTTGTGTCCTAAGTTGCATGTATTCTACACCAAAAGATGCAGAATTAAGAAACGAATAAGATGAGACCAACTAGAAGTCTCTTAATATGATCTTTAGTTGAAGACTTGCTATTTTTATTACTTTATTCTCGATTTTCGGTGAAAAAATTACTATACTTGGTAGAGATAGGTTGCCAAAAAGGTGATTGATTAGCTATATTTCTGGAATGTCCATCAACCATTTCGCAACACTTCAGACATCCACCTTAATTGCTGAAAGTGCACATGATATTTATTCACCTTTTTGGTACTCTCTTAAGTTCCAGGCTCAGCTCATGGACTATAATAAAGTGTTTGTGTGCCTCTCATGTCAAAATGATCCTTGATTTTGGTTTTATGGTGTGCAGCCTGTGATTATCTTTAGGGCTCTATTCTGTATGGGTCAGTGTTGCCACTTCGTGGGAATTTCCCACAAATCTGTGTGCGAAATGGAGCTACGTGGGAGGTGTTGTGCGAGGACACCAAATTTTTAAAATCTGTGTGAATTTTAAGATAATGCTAAGAATATTATGAAAAATGAGTGTGTGTGTGTGTGTGTGTGTATGTAAACACAAGTTAAAACAGGAACTAGCTTGTCCTCACAGAGTGACAGAGGAGGGAGACTGAGGCCTCTACCGCTGTCGCAACTTTAGTCAGTTGGTATCCACACTTGAATTAGCATTGATATAATTAGTGCTGCAAAGAAAACTTACCATCAAATGTATCGCTCTCTCTGGGAGTCAGACTCTAGATTTAGAGGTAAGAAAGCTTACCATATACATTTAATATATTGCCGTTGTCTCTGCAGTGAGAATGACTCTGTGTAGACCAATATAGAGCTCGTATCACAAAAATTCATGACATTGAGAAGTCCACGCCAAGCCTTACTAGAGAGAATTCTGAGCCGGGTCTCATAGGCTAACAAGCCTCTCCCCGGGAATCATCTGTAAGAATCTGTAAGAAAGGGAGCCAGAACACAGTTGACTGACAAATAAAGATGGAAAGAAGTGACTCTGGTGGTTGAATCTGTAGTGAACATGAGTGAACCATTCTTCCTCACAACTATATACACACAGGTCTCGTTACAGCTCTTGTTTCATATTCCCCAGTTATTGTAGTTCATAACTGTGTTTTTAAAGCCATTGGTTATTGTGTAGATCCTATCAAGGGTAAAAAATTTACGGTGATGGTAATGGTAAAAATTTTACGGTGATGATAATGGTAAAAATTTTACGGTGATGGTAATGGTAATAATTTTACAGTGATGGTAATGGTAAAATTTTTACAGTGATGGTAATGGTAAAAATTTTACAGTGATGGTAATGGTAAAATATTTATGGTGATGGTAATGGTAAAATTTTTATTATATACCGTGATACTGTAGAATAGACTGAAGTAACTGATAGAATATTGTGCGACTATATAGATCCATATGATAATTATGACGTGTATAAACAAACATGTGAACCAACCAATATCTCGAAGCCTCATAACGTAATAATCTCGGGACCTCATAAGAGTCTCAGGCCAAGGCTGACGACCTTGAGTCCCGAGGTATATATATATATATATCACTGTCCATTATGTTGTATATTTTATAATAGGCTACAAAGACTTTGATAGAATATTGTGAATTTATATATAGCATTATAGTTAAAATATAAACAATTATTTATCATTACAAAAGACATCTGGGGTGGTAATTATAGAATGTCATAAATTTTAGTCATAACTCTAGTCATAGCTATGAAACATTCATATAATAAACTTCTGTCATAAGCACTATATAATATGAAAATGTTGTCCGTAGGTCAAACACGATGGTTGTCTCTGGAGGCATATGTCACTCACCTGCTCCAGCAATGGGAAGCACTCACATTATATTTCACAGCTTTGATTAATGATAAACGAGATCCTTCATATGTAACAGATATCATACTTCAATGCTTACGAAATGTGTTTGTCAAAGCTCAGCTAGAATTTCTGCATGTTCTGCTGCATCGAACAAATGAGTTCAACACATTATTCCAGAGTACAACCCCAATGTTGCATTGCATCCATGATGAAGGGAAAAATCTACTTAAAAATGTCATGAGTGATTTTATACAGATGCACTGCATACGTAATTGTGACCCATTCACTTTTGATGTCCATAATTCAAAACTGCATGTACCAATAAATCAGACATATGTTGGCCTAGATGCAACTGATACTCTAGCAAATTCTGTGGTTAGTAAAGATCTTGAAGGCATGACCAAGTTTAAGAAAAGTTGTCTTGCATTTCTTATTGAATTCATAGATCAGATACGATCCAGCCTGACTCCACACAGAGAAGTACAAGCTGTTGTCTTTTTTTTATCCCAGCAAATGCATTGAGTATGAAACCAAACAGTCTCAGAGAAGTGTTTCAGGCTTTTCCTTTGCGAAATGAAATGTGTGACCGAAAGTCATCTGATCTTGAATGGAGGCAGGAAGCATTGGATGGCCGTTTTGAAGAGGAACAGGATGCTGCTCAGTTTTGGAAAAAACAACTAAGTCAGAAGAAGGAGCATGGTACTGGTCAACCCAAATTTCTTAACCTGTGTAAGAGGTTGTTCCCTGACACTACCTCACTCAAATGCTGCTGTTGAGCGTATTTTTAGCCAGCTTAAACTAAGTTTATTTCTTGTTAAAAATGCCCTGAGGAAAGATGGAATATCTTCACACCACTTGCCATGGGATGATAATCTTAGAAGGGCACTTGAACACATTGAAATCAATGCAACTGATGAACAGCGCCAAAATATTCTGCGTGAAAAGTTTGCTGTTGCACACTAATATGAGAGGTTTTATTTCTTTAACCCCTTCTGTACTATGCCATCATTCTTATTTTGCTCTTAATTCGTTTGTTGTCAATACTATTACACTCATTAGAGCATTGTATTAAGCATTATAGTGTGTGTGATGTTTTTGTATAAATATGTGGTTCAAAATAATCTCTAGTTACTCATGTATATTAAAATTGTATCTTTATTACACTGCCCCACCCCGAAGGGTGGGCGGTGTATTGTTTTCGGTGCTGGATATTTATTTATTTATTTATGTATCTGTTCGTGTGTTTGTTTATGGTCTAGCGTCCACATTTTTTGCCGTATGTTAATTTTTTGTTCTATTGATGGATATTCATCATAAAACAAAATGATTAACTTTTGGACAAAATCGGTCAAAGGTCAAGGTCACAAAAAAATAACGATAGCTAAGGTCAAGTGTCTGTTTTAGGTTTAGCGTCCACAGGTTTAGTCGTATGATGTTAATTTTTTTTTCTATTGATAGATATTCATCATAAAACAAAATGATTAACTTTTGGGCAAAATCAGTCGAAGGTCAAGGTCACAAAAAAATAAAGATAGGAAAGGGCGAGTGGTCGCTGGCATCTTTAAGGGGCGGTGTTGCCATCGAATGATGTCTTGTTTACTCTGTTGTGGTTATTAAATAAAAATGTCATCAGTGTGATTGCCTTTCATTATTATATGCCTGTGAATTTTACATAAATAAAATATATTCACAGAAAATAGTTTGAGGAAATAGAGCTCCATCTAAGGAAATGGTCTGAGGAAATATTGTTCAATCTAAGGAATGTTTTAAGGAAATTCCCAGAATCATTTGTGAGAGCACTGGAAATTGGCAACACTGACTGGATATTGTATGTATGTGTGTGTGTATGTATGTGTGTTCGCTGGGGACACAAACAAACAAATAAACAAACAAACAAACAAATAAACAAAGATGTCCTTGGCTGCCGAGTACGTGAAGGACGAGGCTGGTAAGTTATTATTATTATTATTAATTATTATTATTATTATTATTATTATTATTATTTGTCTATTATTATTATTGTTATTATTGTTGATGTATGTTTCTATTATTATTATTATTTATTATTATTATTGTTGATGTATGTTTTTATTATTATTATTATTTATTATTATTATTATTATTATATGTCTTATTATTATTATTATTTATTATTATTATTATTATTATATGTCTTATTATTATTATTCATATAAGTCTTTATTGTTGTTGTTGTTGTTGTTATTATTATTATTATTATTATTATTATTATTATTGGGTATATTTATAGAAGTACTGTGTTCTCTATATTGTATATTTTCGTATCCTTATCCACTATTTTGGACCTATTTATTATTATCCACTATTTATTATTTTAACACACTTTTCATCTAACATTATGGTGTTTATCTCGGAGATGTCCCCATTTTACAAACATAATTTGGTAATTAGTCTGACCTAACTTAACCTAACCTAACCTAACTTAACTTAACTTGACCTAATCTAACCTAACCTAACCTAACCTAACCTAACCTAACCTAACTTGACCTAACCTAATCTAACCTAACCTAACTTAACTTAACTTGACCTAACCTAATCTAACGACCTAATCTAACCTAAGCTAACTTAATCTAACCTAACCTAAGTTGACCTAACCTATTCTAACAAACTGACCTAACTTACCTAACCTAACCTAACATGACCTAATGTATTATTTGAAATGTTATACCATATATTACACTCAGTATTTTGTAACTCCTTTATTTATTAAAACCTTAATTAAATACAAAGCATAACATTATGTAATTATGTCAACGCAAGAGTAAATGTGAATATTCACCATAAAATTAACCACACGCTCTATAATTATATCCACCAAGAAAAAATTCCCATATAAGAGTACAGTAAATTATTATTAGTATTATTGTTATTACTATTATTATTATTATTATGGAATGTCAATATTAATGCAGTATATTATAATGTGAACGAAAAGAGTTAATCATAAAATTATCCCAAAACTTATGTGTATCCACAAAAAAAAAACTTGCATATGAATGAATTATTATTATTTTGGAATAACACAGGACTATATATTATAAAGTGAATGAAAATAATGGGAAATATGGATGTAGAATGAGGGATAAAAATAATTGATGCATCACGGGGAAAGAACAATCGAGAAAAGATAATTAATTGTTTTTTGAAAGAAAACATAACTAAAAAATAAAAGAAAAAAGATTAAAAAAATGTGAGGAAGGGGGGGGGGGTAGTATAATTTTGGTACACTCGCAATCCAAAAAATGATGTATCCAGGCTTGCTTCGAATACTTAGATTGGGTATTTAGCGAGCTCAAGCAAATATGAACCAGGATAAACGTTGTAATGGGTTCACTAGTACTGTATGTCAAATGATACGAAACTTTAATTAAACCTGGATACAAATATGAAACAGGATAAACGTTGTAATTGATTCACTCGTACTGTATGTCAAATAATACGAAACTTTAATTAAACCTGGATACAAATATGAAACAGGATAAACGTTGTAATTGATTCACTCGTACTGTATGTCAAATGATACGAAACTTTAATTAAACCTGGATACAAATATGAAACAAGATAAGCGTTGTAATTACAGTAGTTCAATACAGTAATACAGTATGTCAAATTATTCAAAACTTCAACGAGACCTGGATACAAATTTAGGATTGGGAGTGTACATTGGAGTGCCTTGATTCCGCCAAAGTATGCCGAGGAAAACGACAACAACAACAACACGACCACCAACCAACCAGCCAGATTGACAATAAAAAAAGTAATGTTGGCTGGCCTGTTGTTGCTCGGAAATATATATATATATATACTGTAGCTTTGGAGGACTCGGTTACTCCAGAATATATACCGGTATATACTGTAGCTTTGGAGGACTCGGTTGCTCCAGATTTACCAACACTTCACTCCCCCATTAAATCATAAGGACCCTGTGATTGTGTACGAGAATAATCGGAGGCTTCTGATTCCTCCACCCGGATGTGCCATGAAACAAACAAACAATCTTCTTCTTGTTTGTAAATGGTGTTTGGTGGCAATGTTTGAAGGACTTGTTTACCTCCAATTTTCCCTCGAGACGATTCCTACTGAGTGGGGCTCTTGGATTTTGACTGGGAATCTGAAATAATAACCAGCCAGGATTAGGATTGTCAGTTGTTGTTGTTGTTGTTGTTATTGTTGTTGTGGTACAGTTGCCTCGTTCAGAAATAGGGAAGGCGTTAATTATTATGCAGACCAATTTGAGACAACCCAACCTTTCATATACTGTACTTCAAAAATAGGGAAATAATTTATATGGAGCCCAACTTGAGACAATTCTTGATTTCTTATGCTTCAAAAATAGGGAAATATATTACAGTATATGGAGGAAACAAAGTGTGTGTGTGTGTGTGTGTGTGTGTGTGTGTGTGTGTGTGTGTTGTAACCTTGTCCCACCTGAGGTAAAGGAGACCAACGTGTGTGTGTGTGTGTGTGTGTATATATATATAACCTTAACTCACCTGAGGTTAAGGAATCATCTATGCTCTCATGTGAAGCGGTCACCTCAATACACGTAGGCATGTCATAGATGTGTTCGTCATAGGAACCCGTGCGAGACCTCTGACTCTACGGGGAGAAATAAATAAATAAATAAAGAGAATGAGGGGAAAAATAAATAAATAAATAAAGAGAGTGAGGGGAAAACACACAAAAACCCCTTCACCACCTAACACCCAAAAACCCCTTCAACACACCCAACACAAAATCCCCTTCATCACCCAACACACAAACACACCCAAACCCCTTCATCACCCAACACCCAAACACACCCAAACCCCTTCAACACCCAACACACAAAAACACACCCCCAAAAAAACCTTCAACACCCAACACACCCAAAAAAAACCTTCAACACCCAACACACAAAAACACACCCAAAAAAAAACCTTCAACACCCAACTCACATCGACGGGTGTAGGTGGGCGTTTGCCGGGGACGTGGGGGCGGTTGGAGCGGATGACGTCGGTCCTTGGATCCATGTACGCATCATCCACTGTCCGGTGACCATTAGGCCCCCTTCCTCTGTCACGCCTACGACCACCTTCGCTCTCTGTGGGGTAGGAGTGGATGGGTAGTGGTGGGTTAGGAGTGGATGGATAGTGGTGGGAGTGGATGGATGGTGTTGGTGGGTTAGGAGTGGATGGTGTTGGTGGGTTAGGAGTGGATGGGTAGTGGTAGGTTAGGAGTGGATGGATGGATAGTGTTGGGTCAGGGTCATTGGTAATACTGTAACTTTAGGGGGATGAGAGGATGGAGGAGGTGAGGTAATTCAAGTATCTGGAAACAGTTCTGTGTAAACATGGAAGTATGGAAGGAGAAATTAGGGAGAGAGCAGTAAGGGGTAGACAGGTCGTAGGATCACTGGGGAGGATAATGAAGGGTAGAAGTGTGAGTATGGAAGTGAAAAGGGGACTACAAAATAGTATAATCCTGCCAACACTGACATAGAGTAGGGCTCATCAGTCGAGAATAGGTGCTGTGGAAATGAGTTTCTTGAGAGGTGCATGTGGACTTACTAGGTGGGATGGAGAAAGTAATGAGAGTGTGTATAAGAGATGTGGTATGAGTGAGAAGGCAATTGGTATTGAGTGTGTAGTGGTTGAGAGAGTGAAACATAATACACTGAGATGGTTTGGACATGTAGAAAGAATGCAAGGTGAGGAGTTTGTAAAGAAGGTGTATGGAAGTGAAGTTGTGGGACCTGGTGTGAGAGGCAGACCACCGGTTACATGGCACAACAAAATGCAAAAGTACTGTACCTGTACCAGTATTTATTTATTTATTTTTTTCTATATATATGTTTCGACACTGGACATACTGTAGGCTTCATCAAGTCTGTTACCGTGGCCCAGGTCTGCTACTCACACACACACACACATACATGAGAAAGAAAAGTGTGAGGGGGGGATGGGGCACTTGAGGAGGGAGTGCTGGAACAGGGGAAAACTGGAGACTCTTCTGCCGTGGCCACCCCCTTGACGGTAGAGGCATCGGAGCTATAGATAGATAAATAGATAGATAGATAGATAGATAGATAGATATAGTAATGTTTCTATGGGATGAAGGGAGTGTCACAGCCAGAAAAGGTAAATACCGGTACTGTATTTCTTTGCCAACACCTTGCCTTTCCCTCACCATAGTAATCCTTGAAGCCGTTTTGGTTGTAATGGACCAAGAGACACGTGATTCCCACCATGATGGCCAGGATGAATAAGATGCCTGTAGTTATAGACCACAGCAGAACTTTCATCACAAACTGCAACACAGAAATGAAGGGAGGGGGGAGGAGACAGTGTTAAGGAGAAGATTATATTTTTGGGTAAATTGGAAGGCTAGTGATTCCTCCAAACTAATCCAGGCAACAGCAGATGCCCTATTAGTATTTGTTATTGTTGTTATTGTTGTTTTTGAAGTTCCTTAAGCTGTCTGTGTGTGGTTGTGTGTCTTCTATAATGTGTTTAAGTGACCCTGTGATATGGTGAGAAAATTGGAGGTAAATGAGTCCTTCAAATACAGTATAGCCAAGAAACATCACCTATATGGGAGAAGCGTGTTTTGTGGCATAGATAGGAGGAATCAGAAGCCTCCAATTCCCATACACAATTACTGGATCCTTAAAGGGGGTGTGGGAGTAGGGGACAGGCTTGGGGTGGTTTGGGGAATGCAGGAATAGGGGGACAGGCTTGGGGTGGTTTGGGGAATGCAGGAATAGGGGGACAGGCTTGGGGTGGGTAGAAAGCCTGTCCCCTATTCCCGCACACCCCTAACCCCTCCCCAAGCCTGTCCCTTACTTCTGTACCCCCCTAAACCCCCCCCAAGCCTGTCCCCTATTCCTGCACCCCCTTAACCTGTAACAAGCATCTGTTTTCTGGTATAGTTAGAAAAAATCAGTAACCTTCAAATTTACCCAAAATAAAAATTCCTCTTTAAGGGGAGAGTATACTTTTGAAAGATTGGAGTGCCTTGATTCCTCCAAAGTATGCCAGGAAACAGATCCAGATGAAGAAAAATAATGGTATCCTGTTGCCTGGAATAGTTTGGAGGAATCATAATCTCCAAAAATGTCAAAACTATACCCTCCCCTTAAAGTGTCAGTGGAGACAACTATCAATTTTAATTCTCTATGACTGATGATACTCTAATTATAACATACTTTTATTCTTATACTATTATGCTTTTGTCTTAATACTGTAATATATACCATAATTTAATCACAAAAGTATTGCACTAATGACTGTTGAATAGTCAGATGTTACATGAGAATCTGTGTGTGTGTGTATTTTTTTTTTAGTAAATAAAAAAACCCACTATGGGTACTCACAGTATTAGTCATGATGGAGTGTAGGTTGGTGCAGCTTTGTGTAATAAGTCGGTGATGTGTTCAGGAGTCGTCACACCTAGAAGGAAAAACATACCATTTATACTATTCGTCCTTGATAGAAAACCATATACAGTTGCCAATAAAGGTATTGCGACAAATCTTGATAGAACTTTAATCATAGTAATGTCCACAACTATTTGTAGGGACTATAAGCATGTATAAAATAGGAAATTTACATATCCTTCTGTAATACATACTTATAATCCCTACAAACGACTATAGACATTAATATATTTAATGTTGTATCAATAGTTGTCGCAATACCTTTTTTGGCAACTGTACAGTACTATTGGCCACAAGAATTCATACACACGCTGTTGTTTTCAAAGGTTTTACAACATATAGAAAATGTAAGGCTACCTAACTGTAATACAACATTATTATTATTATTAATATTAGGTTTGTTGTTTTCAAGGGTTTACAACATATAGAAAATGTAAGACTACGTAACTGCAATACAACATTATCATTATTATTATTAGGTTTGTTGTTCTTTAGTCACCGAGTCACTTGTTGATTGACCAGTTATTGCAGTAATTTCACAGTCAATAATGATCTCTTTTTCCATTATAACCTGTGTAAGAATTGTTGTGTTCAACTGTACTGTACTCTTAAGTTTGCCTGGTACCATCCACTCTGTTTACTCTCCCACATGTACAGTACTCTTCCACTCTGTTTACTCTCCCACGTGTACTCTTCCACTCTGTTTACTCTCCCACATGTACAGTACTCTTCCACTCTGTTTACTCTCCCACGTGTACAGTACTCTTCCACTCTGTTTACTCTCCCACGTGTACTCTTCCACACTGTTTACTCTTCCACTCTGTTCACTCTTCCTCACCTCTCCAAGCTTCACTGTGCCAATGTCCCTGTTCACCCTTTGTAACCTATCCCAACTTTGTCCCTATTCACCCTTTATAACCTATCCCAACTTTGTACTTTGGAAGAAATAAGTAAAAAAAAAAAAAGTGTCAAGAATGTGTTCCAATATTGTGCAACTTTGGTTTCTCTCCCATAAAAACTACCTACTGTATTCCTCCTTTGGCACTTTAACGGAGGCAAAGATTTGTCTAAAAAAAAAAATAATAAAGAAGTTTACAATTATGATCAAAGTTTTGTGGAGAAGTTGTTGCCCGGGGCCTACACAGATTAACGTCAAGAGTGGCACTGAGGGGCAGGAAGAGGACTTGCTATCTCTCGGCTTTGTCCCTCTTCCTGGCGGCACCTCAGTTAAAAAAAAACAACCTCTGATTTTACATAACCGTCAACCCTAATTACCGTCCCTACCAGGCTCCCAACCAACCATGGCTGATATGTCCGGGGTAGACTGTGCTGCTGGTATGTAAAGTTGTTCCCATTTGTATATAAAGCATTATAGCTAACATGGAAAGCTAACTGGAATATAATCATGTAACAATATATATGTACAGTATAAAAAAATTGTGTTATATTGTACCGTACTTATTCTTGGTATGTTCACTGGACATTTCACTGACTTTATTTATTTATGTGTTTTAATTAAGAGTTCAATTTGAGACCACAATTTAACTTTGCTGAGGTTGGGATTAGTAATGTGTGTAGCTGCTGTGTGCTGGGCAATGTGTAAATAATATCATAATGTTCAATGTAGGTTTTTCTAATATTTTCACCGTCTCTCTTTGAAAATAGTTGCACCCCCCTAAACCCCCCCTCAAGCCTGTCCCCTACCCCCATCCCTCCCCAAGCCTGTCCTCATACACCTGCACCCCCTTAAACCCCACCCAAGCCTGTCCCCATACACCCGCATCCCCCAATACCACCCCATGCCTGTCCCCTAACCCCGCACCCCCTAAATTAATACGTAGTTGGTAATAATCAAACCTAACAGGAAATAACCAACAGATACCAATATCAAGTCGTGATTACACCATATGACAAACACGCGTTTTTTGTCAGATATTTACCGTACGTTTTATGGATACACTTCCTGTTTTAATGAAGGGATGTTAGTATACTTTTGAAAGATTGGAGTGCCTTGATTCCTCCAAAGTGTGCCAGGAAACACACCCACCCAGATGGAGACAAATAATAATGGTAGCCTGTTGTTGCCTGGAATAGTTTGGAGGAAATCATTTGTTCCAGATTTACCAGCAGTGTAATTAAGCAAGCTGGGGATGTGGTAGTTTCAAAAAGTATATTACTGTGTGTGTGTGTGTGTGTGTGTGTGTGTGTGTGTGTGTGTGTGTGTGTGTGTGTGTGTGTGTGTGTGTGATATCAGCAGAGGTTTAGGGTTAATTAATTATGTCATTGATAACAGTAATAATTGGAGCTGTGAAGGCAAAAGATCATTAATTTTTGTGCTGAAAACTTTATTATTTGTCTATGATTAATTGGTCATTCTTTTTATTTTATTGTCTGTGTAAGATTCTGTATTTATTGATTTATTATTTTATTTTTTCATTCTTATTGTCTGTCTAAGATATATTATACTGTATTTATTTATATATTATTCCCACACTCCCTTAAATACTATCATTTTGTATTATCAGGTCAGTGTTTCATCCCTGCCTCACAACGACCTGATGGGACCTGGAGGAAAGCCAGGAGGGTCAAGGATGGATATATTCCACAAGAGGAAATGCCATTGTATGTTATTTATTTGGATCTATTTTATAAATTAACTCATAGTCATTGTTTTATTTATATGTTTACATGTACACATTTGAGGATTTGATGTACAATACACTCCTGTACTTGAGTGTTGCAGTATATATGTCTGGACTACTGAAGCACATTCCAGGGAAAGGGATCACAGCTTACTGGACCAGGGAGTCTGTATGTCCCAATATGTATGTATGTCCCTATATGCCTGTATGTCCCTATATGCCTGTATGTCCCTATATGTCTCCGGTTGCAGTACACCTCACATGGATTTTTAATCCATGTGGATAGATCTCATCAAATCCATTAAAAAGTGACCAGATCCACAAAAATCCACTCTAGCCCTTTGGGGGATGGTAAATATTCACAGAGAATAAAGTCAGCCCCTCTGGGTAGGCATGTGTGTGTAAATGTATTCATACTCATGTTTGCAAATATCACTCTTCTTGGAATGTGTGTACCAGTAATACATTTTGTATGATGTTGTTGACAGGTATGAGAGCAAAGGAAAACAGTGGGCCAAGAGCCGTCCAGACCATCCCATAGGCTTGGCACCAGATGATGTAGCAGCAGCCAAGGCAAGAAAACAAGCATCTACTGATATGGGCATACCAGGTCTTGCAGTTACTACTAAATCAGGTCAGAGGCAAGCATACCACCAGGTACTCCAACACTTTAAACACTTTGTTCTGATAATATAACTTTATAGTATTATATTGTACTATATTGTATATCAGGTCGTTGGTATCCGAAGGAGACAACTGTGGTTCTTGGGACATATACTGAGAGATGGAGGAATGGAGAGGGATTGCTTGTTGGGAAGAGTTGAGGGAGGTAGAGCCAGAGGGAGGCAGAGGAAGAAGTTCATGGAGACCTTGATAGAAAACATGGGTGTGGGGATGGAGTGTGACAGATCTGGTCAGGATGGCAGAGAGAAGAGAGGAATGGAGCTCCATGATCACCGACGTCACGTGACAGGCACATCGATACGATATACTGTATATTGATATATATGATACATAAATAACTGAGATTCACATTTCAGGTGGAATGTCTAAATCTCAGAAGAAGAAAGCTGCTAAAAAGAAGGCTGCTGCTGCTGCTGCTGATACTGAAATAAATAAGATGTTGGAAGACACACATGTTTCAAATAATACAAATGGTAATGGTTGATATATTTATACTGCTGTATACTGTATGTCTTTTCTTCATTTTGTCAAAAGCCCACCAGTATTCCTTAAAGGTAACCATCAACATTTTTCTCTCAAATTAACTTTCTCTTGTTTCTTTTATGATGATTAACTTTATTCCACTGGAAATATACAGCACTTTTATTAATTAAAACAAGGATTTATTTTTTAAAATAATTATTTGAATTGGATTTGATAACTTTTTGCCTGAATTGGATTTAAAATGGAATGGGCAATAACTTTTCTTTGAAGAAGTAAGGTTTGCATGAGCATTGTTAATGTAATGTAACTGTGAGAGTAAATATAATCCTTTGAACCATCTTGACAGCTGATGCGAAACAACCAGTGGCTACCGACTCCACAAAAAGACTTCGGAACCTCAAGAAGAAACTGCGAGACATTGAGAAACTAGAGACACAGATTAAAAGTGGGGAACTTAAAAAACCAGGCAAGGATCAACTGGAGAAAATCAAAAGGAAGAGTGATGTAATGCAACAGATTGAAGAATTGGAGGAAGAACTTGAGGAGGGAAATTAATTAAATAACCATGTAAGGGTTCTCTTATTTTTAAATTGAACTCTAGGAAGGCCCAGCACAATCTTTTTAATATTACAGATGAAAATAATAATGTTTGCTTTGGTGATGGTATATCTTCACAGTTGTTAGTATGAGTAGGGATTTATGCATTACTTCTAAACCAACCGTGGCTAACTTGTTCTTTACAACAACATCAACTGTGGATATTTATCATCAGTAAAAGATGATGATGTGACTTCTGAAGGCTTTATACGGTATATATATATATATACAGTATACTGTATATATATTTCATGTCACCAGTGGAATACTAGTTGGATGATGAGAGGTATATCTTGTGTTCCTATTCTGTACTATACTGTACTGTACTGGCCTGCAGGTCTTGAGCTTCATAATTATCTGTGCTTGGAAAACAAACTTGCTGTACAGTTACAAGAAGGTTGTTCTGCAACACACTTGAGATGTTTTGCAACTTCATTATATTGCCTTACACCAATTGTAAAATAGTGTGTCACCTTTGGTTATGGTAATATGAGACAGAACACTTCTATCTAACAATACTGTGACCCAGTATAGGTTCACAAGTTGAAATACAATGCTACCTAATTTTATGAAGCCTTCTTCAAGTTTTTAATTGACTAAAAGTGTGTTAGGGACATTGGACAATTTAATGTGATGTCCAACTTGGGTTGAGCAACTTCCTTTATTACTCTCCTTAGTTGTATCATCACACTTGGAGTGTATGTTGTCATGAAAGATTGAAATGTGGCTTGTTGTTACAAAAATATTTTTATTACAGTAATCCTGTTGTAATTACAAAAAGTTTTAGAGAGAAAATCAGCATCATAGTCCAAAAACATATAACTATAGTACAACTAGTACAACCATTCTTACAATCTTTCAGCATTTTGTTTTTTAACTTAAAAAAGATTGAAGTGTACCATCCAGTGGTGTTTATACATCACCATAAATGTTCATGATGGAAAGTATGAACCAATATTAAAACCCAAAGTGTGGTACAGTTCTCACCAGCCAAGACCTTAGTGAGTGTTGGAGTGATGTAGAAGGAGTCATGGGCTATACAATGGTGTCAGTACCAGTGACTCATTTAATATTAAAGGAGTCATTGAAAAGGTCCTGTTAGTGCCTAGCCTATGACTTTTACCTGCATACAACAACACATAGACATATCCTTAGTTACAGTGTATTGACAGAATATTCATAGATGACCAGTGGATCACAAGCACAATATAAACATCATTATTTTATGGGGGACTGTCTATGATTAAACTTATCTGCAACTTTCTTTTTAGTGAAGGAGCAAATAAAAATACCAAAATGTTATCTCCAAAGGTCTCTACTGTGGTGCTTATTTTATGTAATCTGTCTTGAATTTCAGTTTATGGTCACTTGCTTCAGTAATGTAATAATAACAACCTACCATTATACATCCATCATATTCACTCATGTTACTTTATTCTCTCATATTATTATTATTCCCCCGATACACTATTGAGTTGATGTACTATATCTGTGTAAAAGAGTGTCACTATTTTGTCTCTATACACAAAAATCACTTGAGTAACCACAGTGGGTGAGGTCTGTGCCACACATTACTTTATTCATTTACAAGAAAATGCTAGATACAGTAGGCCTATATCTCTCATTCTGAATTTCTTCCAGTTAGTGATAAAGATAGCATTCATCCATGTGTACAATTTCATTTAGCGTTAATTTCATCTCTTTGGGCCAATTTTTAAAGCCAGCATAATGGAATTGTTCCACACTTGATGTTGGTTGAATTTCTCTTGATGTATCAGAAGGTGGAGTAGAGATGTGTGTAATCATTGTTGTGATGTGAGCGTTGAGAATGTCAGTTTAGTATGATGGTGTGATGGAGAGAGAGTTGGTCTTTTATAATGGCATCAAACATACAAACTCATGCTGTCAGATTTTCACTACAACCCACATCACCCGTCCTAAAGTGAATGGAAAACTAGTGAAGCTTTTTCATAAAATACAAAGTGTAAAAGTGGAACCGTACTTTTTACTTAGACATGCAGCTAGTTTGTGAAGAATCTTGATCCATTCCAATCAGTAACACCAAATCAACATTTGGAGTGGTATTATTTAATGAGGGAAAGATCTACGTCGCTTAATTTGTATTAAAAAATAACACAAATTTAGCAATGAAGAGCCTTCTCCTTGTTTAATAATACAGTACCAACCCTAGTATCACCAGGATATGTGATTTTCAGACAGATATCATGACCAGAAACATGGAGAAGGAAAAGGCCAGTGGTATTATTAAACTAATTCTTTGACAAAAAGGCCTTTTTTTGCTAATTCACATAGCAAATAATTGGAATTGAGTGACGGAGAACTTTTGCTTAAAGAAGTTTAACAATACCACCAAAACTTTCCCTGGCTTGATGTGTAGTGTTTACTATGAAAAAAGAAAAGAAAAAAATATTAGACTGGTCACAGTATTTCATTTATATATTTGTATGAAGTTTTTGTAGTTTTGTTTTTGTGTTTGGAAGACACATTTCTTTTACCTTGTCACATTGAAAGAAAGTTTTTATATGGTCATTCAACTTTTGTTTTGCTTAGCAGAAACAAAAATGACATGCAGAAGAAATAATATTATACAGGAAATTTAGGATGCTGTTATTATGATGGTAATGTAGAGTTGACTAGGGAAATAGGGAAAGAATAGGTGAGGTGAGGTGAGGCACTCCAGTTGAATTAGTCATTTGCAAACATTTTATGCAGTTAAATGGGCATTATAGAAATATTTCCGTGCCTTAAGGACCCTGTGATCATGTATGGATATTGGAGGCTTCTGATTCCCCCTCACTATGCCACGAAACAAACAACCTCTCCTTCCATGTAGGTGGTTTGGTGTTTCGTGGCAATATTTGAAGGACTCGCTAACCTCTAATTTTCCGACTACAGTATATAACAGGGTCCCTTAATTAACCCAGATGTGATGGACAACCAAGAGGAATATAACAGTATCTCGGCTGTTATTACTAAATCTCACTCAATGTCTGCACCTCGGATTCTTGGTGTAAGACAGCAAATGTTAAGGGGGGGTGGGAATTGGGGGACAGGTTTGGGGTTGGGGGGGATGCGGGAGTAGGGGGACAGGCTTGGAGGGTGGTGGTAGAAAGCCTGTCCCCTATTCCCATGCCCCCCTAACCCCCCAAGCCTATCTCCCTATTCCCGCACCCCCCAAGCCTGTCCCCTACTCCCACACCCCCTTAACAAAACCTCGGCAAATGTCAAGAGCGAAGAAAATTAATTAATATAGTATTCATTAGTTAATTAATACACAGTAGTGTTTATTGTTCATGTGGTCCTGTTTCCTGGCATACTTTGGAGGAATCAAGGCACTCCAATGTACCAAAAAAGAATGAATGACCACTTTAACTGATGTCATTCCTACTTTAATTATTGACTTATTAGGACACTTTAAAATTCCTGAAGACCTTGAATCAGATCTTATACTCCCTGAAGGTGGAATAAATACATTTTTACATGGGCAATATTTACAGATCTCATATTATTAGAATGAACTTAATAGTTGTAAAAATAACATTGGTGTAAGTTAGAGATATGTGATAGAAAGATATTAAATTAATGCAGTTACACATCATGTCTTGGATTGGGCTACTGTCATCTTTTATTATTTACTTGTAATAATAATAATAAAGTACTTTCCACACGCGAGGCAAACAAGACTTGAGTGAAATATTCTCGCTCTTTACCAGTGTTGCCATATCAAACAGTCCGACACCTACCCACAAAAATTGGTAACAGTATCTGCCTGCTGTGTTCTGCCTCTGGTCTGGAAAGGGGCTTTAGTTGGTAAAAGTGTCTGGAAAGGGACTTTAGTTGGTAATAGTGTATGGAATGGTTTACTGTTCGGTGAAGCATTGAACAGCATGTAGGGAAAATAGCACAAGGACTTACAGATAAAGTAAAGTAATGAGTATGTATGTATGTATGGGTAAAGTTTCCTTCCAGTATCATAATAAATAATCATAATAAATATCGAACACTTTTTTATGTACTGTATGTGTTTGTGTTGTTTTTTTATTTTTTTTTTTATTTTTTTTTTTATTATTTGATTTTTACTGTTGACATGCCACACTTACTGTCAAAATGTATGTACTGTATTATTGTCCCATTTCTGTTGTGGAGTACAACTTGGCATAATTCTGTTATACAGTACAACATTGGTGTGTATGAAGTTTGGTGTTGTTTTTTGCCTGTTTTAGATAAGGGCATACTGCAATGTATAAACCAACTACAGTAATATTAAAGTGAAGTGAAAAGCAACTGTTAATGACACTGCATAATGTAGAACCAGAAAATAATATGTGCATTGTTGATGTAATTTCCAGTACTGTACAGTTCTAACATGTACTGAAATACAAACACATAATATGTACATTAGTGACTGATGTACACACAGTAAAAAAAAACTATGGAGTTAGAAAGGTCTGATGGTTCTGTAAATGATCAACACAGCTCATGAGGCCCCGGGTATAAACAGACTATTTTTCACTATCCATTGTCTTAGGTGTCACATGGGAGAGATAGTTTTTTGATGACGTGAACCCGTATACTAAAGTCAGAAAGATTCACACGAGAAATGGGAGATAGTTTTTTGATGATGTGGACGTGTATAATTATTAAGGTGTCAGAAAGATTCACACGAGAAATGGGAGATAGTTTTTTGGTGATGTGGACGTGTATAATTATTAAGGTGTCAGAAAGATTCACACGAGAAATGGGAGATAGTTTTTTGGTGATGTGGACGTGTATAATTATTAAGGTGTCAGAAAGATTCACACGAGAAATGGGAGATAGTTTTTTGATGATGTGGACGTGTATAATAATTAAGGTGTCGGAAAGCTTCACACGAGAAATGGGAGATAGGATTTTGCTGGTGTGGACGTGTATATTATCAACATTGTTACTGTGTGTATATTAATTAACATGACAACTTAAGCTCTCCCTACAAGTTGCATCATCAAAGCAACTAACTAACTAACTAACAGAGACGCCTGGAAAAAAAAACTCATTAAACCGTGTAAAAAGTGCCAGGCAATTTTTGACCTTGTGTCACTCCTGGTACTAAGTATTTTATATTGTTTTTTTTTATATATTTAAATATATATATATATAAACCTGTTTGGGTGACTAAATGAATGGTAGTGACTATACAAGCACATTACTTGTCTATTTTTGGGTAGCTTGGGATTATATTAGGCAGATAATTTGTTAGAAACTATGTATATTAGAAAATTACCCCATGACAAAAGTTGAATGATAATGACGATGACTAGAAAACACTCGAGAGAAATAATTATATAAAAATATGCATATAAAAATTTAACTATTTTTACTACTCCACTTTTGTTTACTATTAATGAAGGGTTAGATACGCGACGATTGTGGCCTGCTGTGGGGCGGGGGCGGGGGGGAAGGGAGGGGTACAATTAATTTCCAGATAAAATGTACAGTGCGTGAGTTTTTGTAGGAAGGAGAAGGATGTTGTGTGGTTTGGTGTTTATGGCATTTCTGAAAATAAGTTTGGGTTGTATCTTGATCTCCCTATAACTTTGATGAATTAAATTTCTTCATGTACTAAGAAAAAAAAGGTGTTGTTTTCTTCCTTCCTTCCTTCAACATTTTTATACCATCGGCCCTGACAACACATTAATTCTCCGAGGGTGTATTATTAAGTCGTTGGAATCCGTTCTTTGTATGACTCCTCCTCGTGGGAATAGAGGGACAGGCTTGGGGTGGGATCAGGGGTGTGTGGGAATAGGGGGACAGGCTTGGGGTGGGGGGTGTTAGGGGTGTGTAGGAGTAGGGGGACAGGCTTGGAGTGGGTAGAAAGCCTGTCCCCTATTTCTGCACTTCCTAACCCCCCCCTAAGCCTGTTCCCCTACTCCCACCCACCCCAAGCCTGTACCCCCTACTCCCACACCCCCCTAAACCCCTCCCAAGCCTGTCCCCCCTACTCCCACACCCCTCTTACCCCCCCAAAGCCTGTCCCCCTTACTCCACACACCCCTAAAGCCCTCCCAAGCCTGTCCCCCTTACTCCACACACCCCTAAAGCCCTCCCAAGCCTGTCCCCCCTATTTCAGCACCCCCTAAAACCCCATCTATCCAAAGTATACTACCCTGCCCTTAACATTAATATTACACCGAGATGTTTGGCAACTTGGTAACACTGGTTGACGTTGGAGGCTTCCTGGCGGCCAACTGGTATTTGTCCATCAACTCTGTGTACATCCGGCGCAGTGTTGCCACCTCCTCCCTCAGACCATCCACCACCTGGTTCTTCTCATCTACAATCCTCTGTAAACACCAAACACACCACTAAGTAAGGCACTAAAATAAATACATTAATTGACAAAAATGAATAGATTAATTGACCAAAATGAATAAATTAATTGACGAAAATGAATAAATTAATTGATCAAAATGAATAGATTAATTGACCAAAATAAATACCGGTAAATTAATTGACAAAAATGAATAAATTAATTGAGGAAAAAATATTTCCCCCTCCCCCCAAGCCTGTACCCCTATTCCCGCACCCCCTTAATGTTAATATTAGAACCGTACCAATAAATATTTTACCCCAACATGTAACAATGATATGAGATCTTTTTACCACTAACTAATCTCCTTACCTCTAACTAATCTTACCACTACCTGATCTTACCACTAACTAATCTTACCACTAACTAATCTTACCTCTAACTGGTGACTGACTTGGTTGAATGAGGCAGGGTCCAGGTTAGCAGCATTCAACACTTCAGACAACACAGCATCCTTCTTCTCCAAGTGGTCAGACACCTACCAATAATAATAAAAATAATACAGTATTATACATTACTATACACTACTATTATACCATTTCATACATGAGAATAAACTTAAATAGAATATACAGAACTATACTATACATGACACTTTGAATAAACTTTAGACAATACAGTATATACATAATTATTTTCCATTTCATACATGAGACTGAATGATGAAAATAAGGTTAACAAAAAAGACGGAGGGAGAGAAAAGTGGAGAAGTTATATCCCTCCCTCCCTCCTCCCTTTCTTCCTTTCTTATCTCTCTCTTTTTCCTTCCTTAACTCTTTATCTCTCTCTCCCTCCCTCTTTCCTTCCTTTCTTCCTTATCTCTCTCTATCTCCCTCTCTCTTTCCTTCCTTCCTTAACTCTCTCTATCTCTATCTTTATCTCACTCTCTCTTTTTATCTCTATCAGACCTTGAAGGCGGATGATAATAATAATAATAATAATAATAATAACAATATTGTCAACAAAAGCTTATTACAGTATCACAACACAGATGCCAGATAAAACAAATAAACAAACAAACAAACAACAAGGGTTTATTTTGTTTTTGTTTACCTGGGTGCCAGATAAAACAAACAAACAAACAAACAACAAGGGTTTATTTTGTTTTTGTTTACCTGGATGCCAGATAAAACAAACAAACAACAAGGGTTTATTTTTGTTTTTGTTTACCTGGTTGAGTCGCTTCTCCAACACAATATTCCTGAGTTCACTTCTCTGTTGTACTTCTCCGACCACGGCCACAAAATGGTCATACAACTCCTTCCTCTCCCTCTCAATCTGCAGAGTGACGTGTATAATTATTATCTGTATAGTGATGTGTATAAATAAATAAGTGTGTGTGTGTGTGTGTTTGTGTTCTGTATAGTGATGTGTATAAATAAATAAGTGTGTGTGTGTGTGTGTGTTTGTGTTCTGTATAGTGATGTGTATAAATAAATAAGTGTGTGTGTGTGTGTGTGTGTTCTATATAGTGATGTGTATAGATAAATAAGTGTGTGTGTGTGTGTCATCTAGATATCAAAGCATCGTGTTTTTAATATTAATCCTTTAATATGTAAAGTATACAATGTACTGTGTTTAGTATTATATGGTATAGTATCCTGTGTTTGATTTAATGTTTTTCCTTTTGATTCAATATGGAAACACAAATATTAACTTACTGTTTCAGCTTTCTGCTTTAAAACCTCCAGTTCCCATTGTAGAGCTTCCTTCTCACTCTTAAGTACCTTGAGTTGAGCTTGGCTGGTCTGAAACAAACAGTAAAAAACATGGAGTGAGATAAAACACAAACAAACAGTGAAGATAGAGTGAAAAAAACACAACACACACAAACAGTAAAAAAGATGGAGTGAAATAAAACACGACAAACACAAACAGTAAAAAAGATGGAGTGAAATAAAACACTACAAACACAAACAGTAAAAAAATGGAGTGAAATAAAACACGACACAAACAAACACATTATATCATTAGCAAAACATTGGGGAAAGATGATATTATGTACTGTATATTATTAACTCCGGTATAATGAAAAAGAATGATGATGATTATTATTATGATGTGCACCAAAATGTATTATGATTACGATGTGTACAAAAAAGTATTATATATGATTACGATGTGCACAAAAAAGTATTATATATGATTATGATGTGCACAAAAAAGTATTATATATGATTACGATGTGCACAAAAAAGTATTACCGGTATGTATGATTATGATGTGCACCAAAAAGCATTATGATTACGAAGTGCACAAAAAAGCATAATGATTACGATGTGGAACTACAACAACAATAACAACAACAGCCCTATGCTAATGATCTACCATATAGCTCTCCTTGTGCCGCTGTGACCTCTGTACGGAGCGCTGGGAGTCGGCCAGTTTCTTGCGTAGACTGGCCACCTCCTCCTCCAGCCTGGCCCGCCCCGACACCGCCGCTCCCATCTCCTGCTCCAGTTTACGCTCTCGTTCCTTCTGCTCGCCCAACTCCGCCTGTGAAAATTTAAGCACGCATTAACCATTTCCGCTGATAACTTTTGATGCCATATTCAAATTTTTGGAAGCGAACAATAACTTTACACTTCATATTCAAATACATGTAATAACTTTTAATGCTGTGTTCAAATTTTTAGGAGCGAACAATAAATTTAGACGCCATATTAAAATTTTTGGAAGCGAGCTATAAATTTTGGAGCCGTATAACTTTTGATGCCGTATTCAAATTTTTGGGAGCGAGCAATAACTTGTTGGGCCGTACAGTACCAGCCATTCATGCGTCCAACTGTACACACCTTGAGTTCGGTGATGAGTTTAAGGTTGGTTGCGGTGATGTCCGTGTAATATTTCTTCATCTCGTCGAAGGTTTTGTCGTGGTTGGAGATGATGGTGGCGAGGAAGTTGTTCTTCTTCTCCTCCTGGGCGACTAGTTCCGTTTTGTGCCGCAGTTCGAGTTGTCTCTGCAGGGCTTTGATCCTCTTCTCCGACTTGCCTTCCATCTGTAGTGCCTCCGATTCAAACTCCTCCCTTAGGGCATCCAGGGCTTTGCTATGCTCCTGTGTAAATATTATAAGCTACAATACACTTACTCCTGAAAATATTATAAGCTTCAATACACTTACTCCTGAAAATATTATAAGCTTCAATACACTTATTCCTGAAAATATTAGGCTTTAATACATTTACTCCTGAAAATATTAAGCTACAATACACTTACTCCTGAAAATATTAAGTTTCAATACACTTACTCCTGAAAATATTATAAGCTTCAATACACTTATTCCTGAAAATATTAAGCTACAATACACTTATTCCTGAAAATATTAAGTTTCAATACACTTATTCCTGAAAATATTATAAGCTATGTACAATACACTTACTCCTGAAAATATTATAAGCTACAATACACTTACTCCTGAAAATATTAGGCTTTAATACACTTACTCTTGAAAATATTAAGTTTCAATACACTTACTCCAGAAAATATTAGACTACAATACACTTACTCCTGAAAATATTAAGTTTCAATACACTTATTCCTGAAAATATTAGGCTTTAATACACTTATTCCTGAAAATATTAAGTTTCAATACACTTACTCCTGAAAATATTAAGTTACAATACACTTACTCCTGAAAATATTAAGTTTCAATACACTTACTTCATAATAACAAATAATTGGTTCTGAAAATATTAAGTTACAATACTGTACACTTACTTTATAATAACAAATAATAATTATTGGTTCTGTGAAAATATAAGCTACAATTAAGGACCCTGTGATGTAGTCTAAAAAGTTGGAGAAAAACGAGTCCTTCAAATATTGCCACGAAACACCACCTACAGGGAAAAAGCTTGTTTCGTGGCAGGGTCAGGAGGAATCAGAAGTCTCCAATTTTTTTACACAATCACAATAACTAATACTGAGGCAACACTGACAAACTCCTAGTGATATCTGACTGATTTTCGTTAGCTGTATAACTAGACAATTAAATTATAATATAACAATACAGTTTAATTTACTACGAAATTAATTAAATATATCGTACTTTATAATATATGTAGTTTAATCTCCTACATATAACCCATCTACAAAATTAATTAAATATATCATACTTTATAATATAGTTTAATCTCCTATATATAACCCATCTAGGAAATTAATTAAATATATCATACTTTATAATATAGTTTAATCTCCTATATATAACCCATCTACGAAATTAATTAAATATATCGTATTGTATAATATAGTTTAATTTACTCTGGCAACACACACTGACCACTCTCATGTTGGCAATGATGGCGAGGTAGTTGGTCTGGGTGTCCCTGAGTTGTTGTCGGAGGTGTTCCCTTTGTTGTGCCACCTGGCCCTCCTCTGTCAGGCAGTCCTTGTGTAGACTCACCAACGCTTCCTCACTCTCTACCTGTAACACCATATAGGGTAATATTAAACCTTTATTATACATACCTCCACTTCATTATATACTCTCCATCTTATTATACACTCTCTACCTCATTATACACTCCATCTCATTATACACTAACTAATGCTTCCTCACTCTCTACCTATACAACCACACATAGTAAATTAAACCTTCATTATACACTCTCCACCTCATTATACACTCTTCACTTCATTATACACTCTTCACCTCATTATACACTCTCCAACTCAACCACACAGGCTAAATTAAACCATCATTATACACCGGGGAAGAGGAATTGAATGGATCATACTGTTGACCCTCATTATACAAGGAATACATAAATATTTGTATCCACCACTTCATTATTTTACACTCGGTCCCTTCTGTTATTCATTACCATACATATTAATATTATTTAGGGATTTAATGAACATGTACTGAGGATGGTGTTAAATGTAATCATCTCATAGCAAGGGCCTTCTATACACTGCTTAAAGATGAATGAGAATGAAGTATCAGAAATGTAAATATAAGTTAGAGTGAAGTGTAATAAACCCAGTGTGAATGAGAATAAAGTATAAGGAGTGTAATAGTACAGTACAGTAGTTAGAATGAAGGGGAGAGAGGGAGAGGGAGATGAGAGAAAGGAAGGAGAAGATAGGAAGGAGGGGGAGGATAGGAAGGAGGGAGAGTATGGGAAGGAGGGAGGGAGAGGGAGATGAGAGAAAGGAGCGAGAGGATAGGAAGGAAGGAGAGGATAGGAAGGAGGGAGGGAGAGAGAGATGAGAGAAAGGAAGGAGAAGATAGGAAGGAGGGGGAGGATGACAGAATACAACACAACCCCAACACAACACAACACAACACAACACAACCCCAACACAACACAACACAACACAACACAACCCCAACACAACACAACACAACACAACACAACACAACACAACCCCAACACAACACAACACAACACAACCCACCTGGAGTTGAGCCAGTGTGTTTTCCTGAGTAAACATGAGGTGTTTCATTTTCTGTTCGTACACACTGATCTGTTGTTGGTGTTTCTCCTCGGCTTCCCCAATCTCCACGTCCTTGTGTCTGTATAGCATCGGTATTTAAGGGTGGGTGGGACTGGGGGGGTGCGGGAATAGGGGACAGGTTTGGGGGTCACATAAGTACACTTTGTCACATTTTGTCACATAAGTAATACTGTATAATTAATTTATTTTATCGTACAAATATCTACAGGTACAAATGAACTTTGAAATTATCCAAAATATTGGCTTACTTCCTATAAACTTAAAGATTATCCAAAATATTGACTTACTGTACTTCTTATAAACTTAAAAATTATTCAAAATATTGGCTTAATTCTTATAAACTAAAAAATTATACAAAATATTGAATTACTGTACTTCTTATGGTACAAAGACAAAAAATGATAGTTATACTGTAATAATTATCGTATACCTGAGTTCCTTGCGCATGTTATCGAGGTTTTCGGCGGCCACCTGCCACAGCCGCTGTACTCGTTCCAGTTCACTCTGCACATAGTTCCTCTCTTCACGCTCTCTCTCTAACTCGTTGCGCAGTCTGAAGCCAACGACGGATGTGAGAAACGGATGCTAGTTAGTTAATCTTCCAACAACGGGAAATGAAAAAATAAAATAAAGCCTTACAAAGAAAAATTTATTTATGATGATCAACTAACTCGTTGTTGCGCAGTCTGATGCCAACGGATGCTAGTTAATCTTGCAACAGAAATGAAAGAATAAAATAAAGCCTTACAGTGACAAAATTTATGATGGGTGTATATATTAAAATGTAGAGCCGTGGATAAAACTTTGGCATCTCATTGAGGGACGGGGGTTGAGGTTAGGGGGAACTTTTCACTGCATCTTAATATTCATTGTGTGTGTGTGTGTGTGTGCTAATTTCTATACTGTATAGGATAATTATGAACTTGACCCAACCTGAGTCTGACCTCATTTCTATACTGTACAAGAAACAAACAAACACACTTGACCTAATATTACCCAGTCTGACCTAATTTCTATACTGTACTGTACAAGATATAAACACATTTGACCTAACCCCAGTCTGACCTAAGATATGAACAATACACTTGACCTAACCCCAGTGTGACCCGATTTCTATACTAATTTCTATATGAACAACACCCTTGACCTAACATTATCCAGTCCGACCTAATTTCTATACTGTATAATAAGATATGAACTTGACCTGACCCCAGTGTGACCTAATTTCTATACTGTATAATAAGATATGAACTTGACCTGACCCCAGTGTGACCTAATTTCTATACTGTATAATAAGATATGAACTTGACCTGACCCCAGCCAGTGTGACCCAATTTCTATACTAATTTTTATATGAACAACACCCTTGACCTTGACCTAACATTGCCTAGTCTGACCTGATAACATGACCTTCCAGCTGTTCCTTGGTCATGCTGGTGAGTGGGACGCCATCTATTAACGTCTGTGATCGTCCACTTCCCGTTTTCTTTGACCCGCGCTTTCCTTTCCCCTTCTCACCTTTCTTCTTTGGAGGCTGTAATAAAATAATATACATATCATTGGTTTATATGACTTTTCTTTCTCAAAATAATATAAATTTTGTTGGTATATATGACTTTTCTTTCTCAAAATAATATATATTTTGTTTTATATATGACTTTTCGGTATTATTACAGAATAACTGGGTTTTTGGTTTGGCTTGAGCAGTATTACCACATCTGGTTAGGTCCTGGAAATTTGCCCCAGTCACTTTATGATAGTTTACACTGGTTATACCCGGTAGTTTGCCCAGGTTAGGTCCCGGTAGTCTGATGTGGTCTAGGTTAGGTTAGGTCTAGGTTAGGTCTAGGTTAGGTCTAGGTTAGGATAGGTCTAGGTTAGGTCTAGGATAGGTTAGGTTAGGTTAGGTTAGGTTAGGTTAGGTTAAGTTAGGTCTAGGTTAGGTTAGGTCTAGGTTAGGTTAGGTTAGGTTAGATTAGATTAGGTTAGGTCAGACTAGATTCCAAATTGTTTGTAAAACATAATATCTCGAAAATGGGGCATCTCCGAGAGAAACACCATAGATAAAAAGTGTGTTAGAATGTTCCAATATAGTGGATAATGATACTAAACTATACAATATAGTGAACCCAGTTTTTCTGTAAATTTACCGACTTTTCTTCCTCAAAATAGGAAAAAAATGTCTAATCTGTGTAATATAAATCTGATATATACCAATTAATAATTAAATTTGATATATAATAAGTTAAAATCTGTGTAATATAATCTGAAATATACCAATTAATCATTAAATTTCATATATAATAAGTTAAATCTGTGTAATATAAATCTGATATATACCAATTAATCATTAAATCTCATATTACCATTTTAATTAATTAGAAGGGAAGGCAGTAAGCGATCGAGGAATAAAAAATAGTTAATTAATACTACTTGATAAACAACTCGACTCTCGACTCTATTATACACACGAGTTGTTGTTGTTGTTTGTTTACATTGAGTGAAGCCGTAACCATGGTAACCAATAATAAACACGGGTCAAATCAGCATCCACCATAACCAAACACGTGTCAAATCAACATCCATATTAAATTAAAATGTACAATTAAAATGTACAGTTGCCAAAAAAGGTACTGTGACAACTATTAATACAACACTGAATATATTAAGGGGGTGTGGGAATAGGGGGACAGGCTTGGGGGGGTAGGTTTGGGTTGGGGGGTGCAGGAGTAGGGGGACAGGCTTGGGGGGGGGAGGTTTGGGTTGGGGGGTGCAGGAATAGGGGGACAGGCTTTCTACCCACCCCATGCCTGTCCCCCTATTCCCGCACCCCCCCCCCCCCCCCCGAGGATATGTATATTTCCTTCTATTATACATGCTTATAGTTCCTAAGAAATAGTTGTGTATATTACTATAGTTAAAGTTCTATCAAGATTTGTCGCAATACCTTTTTTGGCAACTGTACAGTCCTCTGGTCATATTATAATCATCCATTTAAGGGTAAATTTTAACTCACAGCTACACACTATTTAAAACAATAACACACACATACACACACACACTACTTAAAACAATAACATCATAATTATGTGAACGTGAAAACATTAGACAGTAAATTGTTTGAGATTATGAGATACCCATATGTGGATGATTATTATTAACTACGACTGTATATGTAAAGGAACGCAACAATATAACAGTTATGACATTGAAATGAGTAAGGTTGGAAAGACAAAATTAAATGAAGGATAATACACACACACACACACACACACGACCATACACACACACACACACACACACGAGTGATACGACCATATGACATCCTTCTGGCGCCGCTCAGTGCATCACTCATTATCACTGAATCAGTCACTCGGTCAGTGTTGTGGCAGCGTTGAGGGGGGTAACACGTATCTCTCTGTCTCTCTGTAGGTCTGAGGTAATAACACATTTAAGGGGGTGCGGGAGTGGGGGACAGGCTTGGTGGGGGGGTGCGGGAGTGGGGGACAGGCTTGTAGAGGTGCGTGAATAGTGGACAGGCTTGTGGGGGGATGCGTGAATAGGGGGCAAGCTTGTGGGTTGGGTTGCGGGAATAGGGGGACATGCTTGAGGGGGTTTAAGGGGGTGCGGGAATAGGGGGACAGGGTTTAGGGGGTGCGGGAATAGGGGACAGGCTTGGGATGGTTTAGGAGGGTGCAGGAATAGGGGGACAGGGTTTAGGGGGTGCGGGAATAGGGGACAGGCTTGGGATGGTTTAGGAGGGTGCAGGAATAGGGGGACAGGCTTGGGGTGGGTAGAAAGCCTGTCCCCCTACTCCCGCACCCCCCAAAACCACCCAAGCCTGTCCCCTACTCCCGCACCCCCCTAACCCCCCCAATTCCCGCACCCCCTCAATTCATGGAATAGGAAAATGGATTAATTAAATGTTTTACGTTTAATTATAGTAGGATTTAATTATTTGTTATTTTGTGTTAATTATTATGTTTTTTGTATGTTGTTGTTATTGTAGAGTTTATGTTGTTGTTGTTGTAGCTTTGTAGAGTTGTTTTCGTTGTTGTTAGTTAGTAAGTTAATGAAATGTTTTATTTGGTATTGAGGTAGGGACAACTATTTAATTGTTGCTTTATTTACGTTTACTTAAAGAAAACATATATTAGTTAGTTAGGCATTAATTGTTACTTTGTTGTTTTATATTTGTAGAGTCTTTATATTTATGTTGTTATGTTTTAACTGGTATCGAGGTTGGGAAAACTATTTAATGGTTGCTTTTTACGTTTACTTAAAGTTAGTTAGGGATGTATTGTTTATTTTGGGATAATTATAGTGTTGTCACGCTTTACAAACAATAAGGGGGTGTGGGAGTAGGGGACAGGCTTGGGGGGGGGGTGGAGAGTGTGGGAAAAAGTGGGACAAGCTTGGGGTGGGCACAAAGCCTGTCCCCTATTCCCGCTCGCCCCCTACCCCCCCAAGCCTATATCCTATTAAATTAAGTACCAAAAATATGCTATAAAATATATATAAAATGCCTTATAGGCCTTTATCCTATTAAATTAAGTACTCTGTGATTAGGCCACGACATTAACAAGCTCCTTCCATATAGGCCTAGGTGTGTTTGTGTGTGTGTGTGTCAGTTTGTGTGCGTGTGTGTGTGTGAGTTTGTGTGTGTGAGTTTGTGAGTGTGTGTTTGAGTTTTTGTGTGTGTGTGTGTGAGTTTGTGAGTGTGTGTGTGAGTTTCGTGGTGGTAATATTTGAAGGACTCATTTATCTTCAACTTTTTGACTACATCATAAAATTTTAATATATACATAATTTAAGTGTATGAATTTATTTATTTATTTATTTATTTATCCTTGTCTCATTCCCTCGCTAAACTATCCCGCTAAATATATTAAAGTACAGAGAGAGAGAGAGAGAGAGAGAGAGAAAGAGAGAGAGAGAGAGAGAGAGAGAGAGATAATAATTCCAAATACAGTACACAAAAATTTATATGGCATTCCTTTTATTGCAGATTTACCCTAGCCTTCTACGTACACACACACACACACACACACACACACACACACACACACACACACACACACACACACACACTACCGTCACCACAGAAACATAACAAAACACAACCACGGAGTGTTGATTGGTGTGTGTGTGTGTGTGTGTAGTGAGGTGTGAAATTTAGTCCTCTCTCTCTCTCTCTCTCTAAAAAAAAAAACCTTACACACGTTATTAATAATATATGGAAAATGTGAGACTACGTAACTGTAACATAACGTTATTATTATTATTATTAGATTTATTTTTGAGGGGTTACAACATGTAGAAAATGTAAGAATATGTAACTACAAAACAACATTATTATTATTATTATTATTTTTATTATTATTATTATTATTATTTTTATTATTATTATTATTATTATATTTATTTTTGAGGAGTTACAACATGTAGAAAATGTATATGTAAGTACAATACAACATTATTATTATTATTATTATTATTATTATTATTATTATTATTATATTTATTTTTGAGGGGTTACAACATGTAGAAAATGTAAGAATATGTAACTACAATACAACATTATTATTATTATTATTATTATTTTTATTATTATTATTATTATTATTATTATTATTATTATTATTATTATTATATTTGATATTTTGGTAGCCTAATCACCAATCGATCAACCCAACATGGTAGATTATTCATTAATTACAGTACTTACACAATAATGAATAACCTCTCTTTACATAACATTATATAATACAGTCTGTGTAAGAATTCCTGTGGGCAAACTGTACATGAATGAAAGATAACTATAAATTCCACAATATTATACTACAAACTTATCATTGCTTTAATTTTGGTTTCTAGAATGAAAACAAAATTCAAGGCAAATTTTGATAAGTTGTTTTTTATTGTGAATTTATTTTTTTGATGTGCTTAATTTACGTAATATTTTCTGATAATACAACTTTTTTGTTTACATGTTGCATTTATTACAAAGTTTATCCTGAATTTTTATACAGATACAAATCCAGACGAACTCATAATTTATATAAAACGTTTTTTGTGTTGGAAATAATAAAAGTTGAAAATAATATAGTTATTGAAATAATATATAATATGGTAATAATAATAATAAAAAAGATTGCTTGCTATTGCCAGTTAAGTAATGCAATAAGATTTTAGCAAAAGATTTACTGTAATTAATTGCATAACCAAATAATAGAAATAAATACAAGAAAGAAACTTTACACAAAAACAAATGAAAAAAATAGTGTGATGAAAATATGTGATGTGTTGTTGTTGTGGTGATGACTGATGATAACCTAACTACCACAACACTACTACTACCACTACTACTACTACCACCACTACTACCATCACCACCACCACTACTACTACTACTACGACCAACATTTCTCCTACCACCACCATTTCTACTACTACCACTACCACTACTACCACTACTACTACTACCACTACTACTATTATTACGAAATGGTGTCACAATGGATCGTCATTACTGGGAAAATAAGTTTCGGCAGTTGTTTTTAGGAGGTTCGGTTCCCTCTTCACATCTCATCAACTCGTGAGTACCCATTGGATTTTTTTGTTTTGTTATATATTTTTTTTTTTGTACATTTTCAGTTTATTACTTGGCGAAATTTGGCCAAGTCTGTTTGTTGCTGAGTGGTGTTGTTGTGTGTTTGTGGTAATGTTTGTAGAGTTACCATTTGGCTGAAATTTTCACCACAGGTAGGCATCAATATTTCTAGGTCACCTATTGTTTTTCCAAGGTCAAAAGTAAAAAATCAAGATCAAAATAAAAAAAATAAAACCTGTGCAGGGTTCGAACCAACGCCGACAATGGTGAGTGAGGAAAGGGGAGCTGTTAGCACTCATGGATAACTACTCGGCTATCGTAACAGCATTGTCATTTCTGCTTTTGGTGGTACTTTGAGTGATGGCCGTATTCCTAAAACTCGCGATTTGAGCATTATTAGGTCGAAAATAAAGGGGTCTGAATTTTGCCATACTTTCGCCAAGTCCTCGCGAGTGTTCATTTGATTTTTTTTTTTTTTTTATGTTTTTTTTTTATTGTGTGTGTGTTGGGGGGGGGGGGTATTATGTGTGTGTGTGTTTGCGTGTGTGTGTTTGTATGTGTGTGTGTGTTTGCATGTGTGCAGGCAGTGGTGTAGCCTGGCCATGACAACGGATGATACTCTGTGTGTGTGTGTGTGTGTGTGTGTGTGAGAGTAAAAAAGCTACTTATAGACTGTAGTGTGTGTGTGTTAAAAGAGCAACACACACACACACACACACACACACTGCTAGGCCTATAATATATTCCCTCACTGTATAGCATATAGCCTACCCCCTCCTCCCACTTGGTCAAGCTACCCCCACCCCCTCCCCCCACACACTTTACACATGTCTCTTACACACACAACACATACATACAGAAGAAAGGGACTAGGCCTTTACACACACACACACACACACTATTCCCGCACCCCCCCCAAGCCTGTCCCCCTGTTCCCTCACCCCCTAAACCCCCCCAAGCCTGTCCCCCTATTCCCGCACCCCCTAAGCCACCCTCGAGCCTGTCCCCTACTCCCGCACCCCCTTAATTAAAATAAGAGATACAAAACCCTACATTCACTGACCTCTTTTCCAACCCCCCCGCCCCCCCCTCCCCCCCCTCCCCCCAACTCGTTTCCAAGGTCACAATCATTGCCTAAATAAACATCGATTCCTTTCAATAAACCACAAAATCATCCCTCGACAAAAAAAAAATCCCCCCTCGATACCAGACACCCGTGAAATACTCGAAGTTGGAATGAATAAGTAATGACTAGGCTATAAAAAGTGGTGGTGGTGGTGGTGGTGGTGGTGGTTTGGGAGAGAGAGAGAGAGAGAGAGAGAGAGAGAGAGAGAGAGAGAGAGTGTGTTGTTTGGAGAGAGAGAGAGAGAGAGAGAGAGAGAGTGTGTGTGTGGTTTGGAGAGAGAGAGTGTGTGTGGTTTGGAGAGAGAGAGAGAGAGAGAGAGAGAGAGAGAGAGAGAGAGTGAGTGAGTGTGAGTGTGTGTGTGTGTGGTTTGAAATGAGGAAAGATGTGTGTGTGTGTGTGTGTTCTTACAGCTCGTAATTATCGTATTTTTCTATAAAGTTATGTATGTATGTTTTTGACACACACCACTTTTTCTGGTAATCTCTTCCATTCGTCTATTACTCTATATGTGTGTGTGTGTATGTATGTATGTATGTATGTTTTTGACACACCACTTTTTCTGGTAATTTATTCCATTCGTCTATTACTCTATATATGTATGTGTGTGTATGTGTGTGTTGAAATGAGGAAAGATGTGTGTGTGTGTGTTTGTGTGTGTGTGTGTGTGTTGAATTGAGGAAAGATTTGTGTGTGTGTGTTGAAATGAGGAAAGATGTCTGTGTGTGTGTGTGTGTGTGTGTGTGTGAGAGAGAGAGAGAGAGAGAGAGAGAGAGAGAGGGGAAGGGTAAAATT